>JAJJMC010003668.1:1601679-1696127 GCA_023531435.1 Papaver californicum | reverse complement strand
TAAGGAGGTTCTGCCTTACTTCCGCTGCGTTCTTGCGATTGTTATTTAGTCCGACCTGTTGGACTATTCTAGTTGTTTGTTTGATTCATTGGGTCAGGCTAGGATGTATTTCCTCCCTTTACTGCTTTATGACCACATAGATTTTGACTATTGGGTAAGATGGGCGTTCTGCCTTTGGTCGCTTTTTTCTGACCGCTTTAGTTACTCGGTCATGTGACGTGTTTTGCCTTCTACCATTCTCGTGACTGTTGCCATCTATTTATTGGGTTGCACAAGGGCGCTCTTCCCTCTGTCGCTCTTATTCCTATGGGCCGAGAAGATGCACTTTGCCCTTTGCCACTTTGTACTTATTGTTGTTTGATTCATCGGGTCGAACATGGGTGTTCTTTCTTCTGCCGTGCTTGTGCTCATTTGTTATTTAACATAATTGGTCGGGCGCTCCGCCCTCTGCCATGCTGGTGATCATTTTTTGTTTGATTTATTGGGTCGAACAGGGGCGTTTCGGCCTCTGCCGCTCTTGTGACCATTTTTTGTTTAACTTATTGGGTCGGACAGGGGCGCTCGGCCCTCTGCCGTGCTTGCAACCATTTGTTATTTGATTTATTGGGTCGAACAAGGGAACTTTTCCCTCTGTCGCTCTTGTGACCGTGAGGGGCGTTGCCCTATGCTGCTTTCGTAATTATTTATTTGATAATCAGATAAGCATATTCCATCATTTGTGATCATTCATTAGCTTGATCTGTTTGTAAAGATGAGAGAATAAGTGGTGTTTTTTTATTAAACTGAACTTTTAATAATACCCTTGTACATGGTGTTGTTTAGTCGTGAATTTTTTTCACCTGCTTACCCCTGACAAGAATCTTGATTTTCATTTATTTTCTTTGTTCCGTGTGATGTTTGTTTTTCGTTGTCTTTATATGGTAGGGTTCTTCCTGCTTAATTGCTCGTTTGCGCATTTCCATTTTGTTATTCATGAGATCGGTTCAGGGTACTAACTCGCCCTCTTCCCTATTGTGCTTTCTCATTATATCCTTATTTCTTCAATCTTTTACTGAGTGGTGATTCAGTTCTTTTGGTTATTTTTGAGGATGACTCTTTTGTTTTGTGTTGCCGGAGGTCGGGGCGTACTTCTGCTTTAGATTTGGGGGGTCTTCAGCGGGTTGCCGCTAATCGCTATGCATGTCCCCACCTTTGTTTGTATTCTCCCTCCTGATGTTTATTATTAACGATGGATTTGGTGATTAGATTCTTATTGCTTTATTACCCCTATCATTGGACGACTATTTAACAGGGGTAATCGGGACGTCGGTTCCTGAGTGCATCTTGCTGGACTAGAAACGAGCCTCCTACTGTGATCTCCAAATGTTTTAGGGTGATTTGGTAAAAGGGGAGACCAATCCTAGTCACAACAAGGACTACACTCTTCTAATTGGGTAAAAGAGAGAGAAAATTGAAGAAAAAGCCCCCCTCTCTTGGTACTATCCTTTCTCCTTTTATAGACTTTCTATTTTTTCTCCTTCTCTTACATATACCTTACAGACTCTTTAATATTTCCTAAGTGCCATCCATTCAATGTTACCCTTAACTTCTCCCTTTATTCCCTCTTTATCCCCACATCTTCATGAACATTCTCTGAAGATCTTGGGCTTAGTCCCCAAATCTTCATATAGCAATAGGTTTAGGCCCATATAGTAGGAATGACTTCCCCTTATCAATGGGTAGTCTTTTTTCAGGTATCAACACCAATCGACTCCTTACCTGTTTGGTAGTCGAAAAACTAAGAATCAGCTTTACCATCAAAATAAATTGATGCCATATTCACCTCTTAAGTTTCTGCTACACTGTAGATCTGAAAATAACGTTCATATTTCCTTACCATGCTCTAGGATTCTTTCCTTCAAACCTTGGAAAATCCAATTTAAGAGTTCTGCAAACTTGAGATTTGTGACTCTCTGATGAATTTTCATTCAATTCGAAAAATCTAATGTGGACCTCCATTAATTTCTCCCGAAGAACTTGTTTCTTTGCACATTTTGTCTAACATCTGTTGAGAAATGTTCACCAAGGATTTGAGTAAAATCTTGTTCTCTTTCGAGTTTTTTGACATCTGCTCACTCATTTCTCCAAGTTGTTTTCTCAATTTTCTGGTTGTTGCATCAACATCCTTGATTGTAGCTCCATTCATGGTTGCCAAGTAACCTTCTCTTGATACCAACTGTGTTGTACAAGGACGGAAGAGATCAAAGAACCCTAATCTATATTATAAATACATCCTCAATTTGATTAATTTTCAAAAATAGTTTCATTACATCTTATCATTAACTATTTAAAGGAAATAAAAAAACCATAATAAATGAAAGACACATGAACGAATGAGATGATTATCTAACAACGGCTAGATATCCCCTCTCTAACTGATACTACTACTAAATGAGATAAAGGTTAAGGGGTGACAACTAGGGGCACCCATACACTTATAACGAAACAGCTAAAACAAACCACTAGGTACACGAAAGTATATTTTACAATGTTTGATATGTCAAGCAAATTCGTATGAGTATCAAGTTGTATGAGCATTAACTAGTGTGAGAAATAATTTGTGTTAATAGTTTTTTTAGTGTAAATTAGTAAAAGGGAGACAATCCTAGTCACAACAAGGACCACACCTTTCCCTGTTGGGTAAGATAGAGAAGAATCCTTTTTTGGTACTATCCTTTCCCTTTTTATAAAGTTTCCTCTTTTTCCTTTATCCTGACATATGTCCCTTTGGACCTTCTAATATTACCAAAGAGCCATCTTCTCAGTTTTACCCTTTTTTTATCCTTTTATTCCCCATATATCCCCATATCTGCATGGATATTTTCTCAAGGTCTTCGACTTAGTCCCCACGTTCATATATAACCATGGGCTCAAGGCCTTTTAATATAGATAACTCCCTTTATCCATAAATGGTCATTTTTCAGGTATCAACATTAGTACCCTGACTATTAGGCCAACTGTGATGCAACCCAATAGTCAATTCACATGTCACTAAAGCAGCTTTTTTGGTTAACTCCTTGATGTGTTTTTCCAAGCCTTCATGACGGTTGAGTTCCTGATTAAACACCTTACCCTGAGCTCAGTGGTCAAAAGTTCCACTATATATATTCCCAAAACCCCTTTTACAGCATCGTCTTTTTACTTTACGCATTCTCATTCCTTGTAACTTTGTTAATGTTGGATAACCTATGTAAACACTCCTCGGCGGATGAAAAGGAGGCAGAGAAAATAGAGAATAAATCCGAAAAACCAGAGGTACAATCCGATTCTAGCAGTCATTCTGATGACGGGAGCCTCCCTCTGTATATTGATGGAATCTCTTACTTTATGTAAGAAATTCTTGGTAACTAAGATTTGCGAAGAGCCATGAGGCCTGAGGTTTTTGATGATGGTTTTGCGAATAACTCCTACTGGCGATCATCTCGATTCCCGCCTGGTTAACCAGAAATTTGATGCCTTTATTTTCCTCTCCCAAATGGCTTATGCACCCCGAGGAAGGCGACCTCCCTTTCCATGATTTTAACAAAAAATCCCGCGTATGGCTATCCTGCGTGGGGATTATCACCTTCCAACTATAGACTCGCGTTCCTTGGCTGAGATTTCTCTTGTTTGGGAGTCTTGGGTTGTATACATCTGTTCCAATCCTAGCCATTTATCTATGCTCCGCTCTTTGGGGATTGACGACGTAATAGAGGCATCCCTTTATCGCGTGGTTGCCAAGTGTAAAAGTGATATGGTGCAACTTTATTTGCGTTGGACATCTCAGGTTCACACTTTCTTCTTTCTTAGGGTAAAACATCTCCTGTTTTGGAAGATGTTGTTGCTTTAATTGGATTCCGAATTCACGGGTTTCATCTCTATGATGAGGTGACCCTCTATCAGGCTATGGATGACTCAGACAAGGATTTTTGCTTCTATCTGATTAGTTGTAAGGGTAAGTCTCGAAAGGTTGTGATGGAGAAGAAAAGTAACCCCCTTGTAGAGGGATCTCATCCGGTGGAGAAAAACGTGGTTGGGTCAAAAACGGATAAAGGAAGTACCATGATGACCGCGACTTCAACATACCATAGGAAAGCTTTGAAAATCAGTAGCAAAAATCCACCAACTCATCCCGAGGGGGGTGTTATCTTGACAAAGAAATCGGCTAAGGGAAAGTCTATGGTCACCCCGGCTTCGATGAAGCAAGAGAAAGCTTTGAAAGTTATCGATATGGGTTTCCCATCTGGCGAGAAGATGATGGCCATCTCCATGAAGGCTCGTGCCACTTCGATGTCCGGTCAAACTGTTTAGAAGAGAGTTTCTTTCGATCGTGATGTCAAGATGAACAAGCGTGCCTCTTTTCCTTTATAGATAAGGTATTGGGCTCCGACTCCTTCTAGCATCAAGGTTAGTTCTCCTTCTTCGGAGGGGGAGAACCCCCGTGCTGAATTAACAACCTTTTTCCTTTATTGGCTTTGTCATGATATTTTAAAACATAGCCCCCGTGATACCATTAAAAATAAGCTTGTGCCAATGGCCATGTTGATGTCGCGAGGCATTTCTTTATCTTTGGAGCCTATTTTCTTGGGTGGCTTATATCGTCATCTAGATATCCTCTTTGAAGATATCCACATGGTGAATGCTCGTCATGAGTTGAAACTTTTTTCCCCGCAAATTTTCTTCAAGCCTGGGCGTGGAAACATCTTCCCAAGTATGCTCCGCCGACCAACACTTTGGACACTCGTCGTGAGGAGAAGGTTATTGGAAGATATGGTATGGTTGAAATGATATCTACTACCTACCATTATCCACGTATGTCCCTTTAGCGCGGGAAAGGGAGATCCACTAAGGATACGCTTGTTTCGTATATGGATGTAGCTAACGAGTTTGAACCTTTCCCTTATTATGATGGTCGCACTAGTTTCCTTCATTATGATTTTTATATGGAGATTGAAGATATGACCCTAGATTCTTCTCAGGTTTTGGAGGTTGACGACTTTGATTATGTTATGGCCATGTTACCAGGTTGCCTACCTGGTTTTTACCTGGGAAATTTCATAGCGATGTCTTACAACTCCGATCATGTGGCGCGCCAGCTAGGTTTTGACCAAGGGGTCCCCTATCCGTTCTCGCTTTCGTTCTCCACCAAAGATGTCAACGTTAGGAGTTTCTTCAATCCCTTTGTTTTCAAATGAGAGACCCGACTGTCTAATCGGTCAATCGATTTTTCTTTTCTGCGACGATCGCCAATGTGTGCTCTCTCCGTCTCTCCTAATTGGTATTCGTTTCATACGGAGATCCGCAGACAAGCTTTAAACTTCCTATTACGGCTTCCAGTACACCTACCTGTGCTATCTTCGGATGATCTTAAGTTGATGTATGTGTCTGGTCGTATCAAGTTTGATATATTTGTGGCAGAAAAGCAGGGCCTTTGGATTAATTCGAAAGGGAGATCCCTGACCCTCATGACTACCGGCTGGATGCCTCCAACCAATGATGATCCGTTGAAGGAGTCTAAAATGGGATTGATGCCTCCGCCTCCATCGAGGAAGAAGCCGGCTAAGATTCAAATCCCTAAGTCGTCTTTGGAATCTTCTGGGCGGGTGTGTCTTGTGTTTAGATTTTCTTTTGTTTACCTCTTCTCTGTCCCCCTCTTTTTTTTACGGGCATGGTCGTGTGTTGTCAGGTAGTGATGTCTCTATCGTGTCTCATTTTCAGGATAAGACCCAGGTTGTCGTAAGTCCTTATTCTTCTTCTTTTGCAGAGCGCATCCGTAACTTGGGTGTTGATTTGACACATAATTGTGGGGACATCTCTCCTGGTCTCCACTACTTCTCGGTCTAGGGATCAACCTTGTGAAACGCCTACTAGTTTTTTTAGTTCCATCCATGGAGGTTCTTCTCACTCCCATGTTGGCACATCTCAAGGGCATTGCCTTCTGACGAAGATTCATCTTCTTCTGGTGATTTTTGCTTTTCACATGTCACCTTTCTTTATTTCTTGTTTGTCCTTTTTAGTTTGGTTTTTTATCTTATTTATACTTCCATCTTGTTTCCTTCTTGTGTATATATATTTTTTACATTTTTTTAGGTTCTGCTAGCGATTCTGACTCTTTTTCGGGTTCTTCTTCCCCTCTTTCAAATCCTCCCAAGCCTTCTTCCGTTCGGGTACCTTCTTCCGATCCGCCACTTTCTGAGGTTAGTTTCATTTTTTTTAGGATATTATTATCCCCTTTTATTTCTTATTTTTGTTTTATGAGAAATTATTCTCCCCTCTCTTTTTCTTGTGAGAAATTATTTTCACTCATTTTTTATATTAAAAAATGAAAATGATTTTTTTTTAGAATATGAAGAAACACGGCAACAACTTCGTTTTTAAAAAGGATGCATCAAGCGTGACAAGTGGACCGAAGCGTGCGCCGCATATTGAAGGTAACTTTGTCTCGAGTACACCCGTGGGAGTAGACGACGCTGATTTGTTAGCTAAACCGGAAGATCCTAAGTTTTGCTTCCCTAATGTTGTGACCGCTGATGAAGTTGTAGCAGATAAGTCCTACAGACTAGTTCATGGCTTCTGGGTTCCTTTTCACCTGGATGTTACTTATAGACAAATAGTAGAGCGGAGCGACCACTTATTAAAATCATGAAAAATTTAGTTTCCATGAACAAGGGTCCGCTCGAAGCTGCCGAAGGGCTTTCTCGTGTTGGAGATATTCATCCTAGTGCCGATAAGCTGAAAGAGTGGGAGACTTCTATTCTTACTGTCGTGGATCTTTAGTTTCCTGTCACATGGATGGACCAGCTATTGAACACAGTCAAGGGAAAACATGTTCTCCGTAAGAATCTCTTGGTGGAGATTGCCGAACTGGAGCAGGACATTGAGACCTTGGCACGGTCGGCTGTGGAGACAAAGACCGTTATAAATAAACTCCTCTCGATTGTTTCCGGTGCGACTGAAGTGGCTACACGAGCTAATGCCGCAGTGGATCAGGCTCTTGAGAAGCTTGAGAAAAAGAAACAAGATTTGGCCGCTTTTGAAGGGGGCGTTTGATTTCTTATTGCTGGGAGCATTTGATGTGTTTCTTATTTGTCTTGACTGGTTGTCTTTCGCTTTCCCTTCCCTTGGATGATGATGATTCGTTTTTTTTTTTTTTTTTTTTTTGAGATTTGACAATGGTGTGTCAGTTATTTCAGTGGTTATTAAGTATTTGTGGTATTCATTATAGTTGTGTTTATGTGTTCATTTATATTTATTGCGTTTGTGTTTGTGTTTACTTTACTAATGGTGTTTATAGATAGGCTTGTGTCCTCTCATTTTGTATAGTTTTCTTATTTGATGGCCTATCTAGCAGTTGCTTCTCTCATTCGCAGTTTGGAACAGAGGTTGGCGGGTCTGTTAGAAGCTCGTATCGATGCAGAGACGGGTGGGAAGAAACACGTGTTTCCTGTGATGTGGTTTATGATCGATTGTATCATGCTAACATGATCTATCATGTGTTTCCGATTCGTGAACTTGTTGTCGCTGCTCTTGAGGATGCTTATTGTGTGTATGGCCTGGCGGATGATGAATTGAACATCGCCGAACGAGCCCTTATGGAGGCTACTGAGACGCCTTGAAGAGTTGACCAAGATATCTATCGTACCGAAAAGTTTCCTCGGGCTCATCGTCTTATGGGTCTTTAGTTAATCTTTCTCCCATTTTGAAATTATTAAATACCGGGATAACTAGTTTCAGACATGTCTTATTTATGTATGCTCTCTCTTTTTCTTTTTTCTTCTTTCTCTCCCCTTATTTTTTTTTATCAATTGTCCCCTTTGCTTATGATCTTCGGATATTGGACATGTTTCCATTTGTTCACCTTCTTTCTATGTATCTATTAATGTTATATTAAATGCTTTTAATTGGGTTTATTTTCCTTGTTTATGTATTGGTCTTTCCTTATTTAGGAAGTTATGTTTATTATTTACCTATTTTTTGTGATTTTCCCCTCTCCTTTTTGTCTCCTTTATGGCGCGTGACCATTTAGTATTCGAGGTCGCTTGCCTTACTCATATGTTTAGTGCGTTGAGCGTTGTGTTTGATCATTTTGATAACGAGAATGACCTCTCACATTCTTGTTTTATGGACGCTGGTCGGCTTTCACAAGAGGCGCGGAAAGAGGTCTGATGCTTCCACCTTAGTTTTTTGAGCATCTTTGTTATTATCAGGAACGCCATGTTGCGAATTATTTCCAATGTCTTACGTGTATAGAGCGGTTCAAGTAGTGGAAGTTGCTCTTAATTAGGCTCAGGCGGCGTTTCTAATCTTTTCATAAAATTTTATTTTGTTATGTAAAGGAGTCATATGTTGTTCCCTCTAGTTATCTTGCTTTTTAGATTTTGCTTTTTATATTTCCTCCCTCTTTTGTATGTCGTGAATCATGATATTATAGTCAATGCTCGTTGTTGTAAGTCGGATTTGTTCTATTTTATCCGGTTTTACAATGTAACTTTCTCTAGTCCGACGTAAATGGGTATGTTCACCTAGTGGGAGATTTATATTCGCCACCATGCGGTTTGTTTGTGCCTTTGTGGCATGGATTTTCGTGTCAGAGCGTTGAATTTCTAGGATAACCCTTATCCATGGATCCTGGCATTTGTTCATTTTTGTAATTTATTATGGATTCATCTGAATGGTCTTAGCATAAACATCATTCTTGATAGTATTATTTGAGGGCATTTTTTTTCGTTGTTACCCTTGTAGGAAATCTGTCTTTGCTTATTTAGTTAGCCGTGAACGTTCCACCCTTTGACCTTGGATGTGTTTCTTTGCTTGGGAAGGGGCGCTTTGCCCTTTCTGCTCTTGTGATCGTCGATGTTTGTTTCGTTTTGTCGAACAGGGGCGCTCTGCCCTCTGCCGCTCTTGTGACCATAAAGTTTGCTTATTCGGTCGAGTAGGGACACTTTGTCCTCTACCGCTTTCGAGACCATGGAGCTTATTATTCTGGTCGAACAGGGGTATTTTTGCCCTCTGCCGCTCTTGTGACCGTTGTGCGTGGGGTGTTGGCTTGGCCAGATAGGGGCGCTTTGCCCTCTACCGCTCTTGTGACTTAGTATTCGTTAGGACCGGATAGGGGTGCTTTTCCCTCTACCGCTCTTGTGACCATTAGTGTTTGTTTGGATCGGGCAGGGGCGCTTTGCCCTTGCCGCTCTGTGACCATTTCAATTGTTTGGGTGGGAGCATTTTTCTTTCTGCCGCTCTTATGATTGTTGTACTTAGTCATTTCATTCATCATAATTTTCTTCTTTTTTTTTACCAGAAATTAACCAAATAGGGTCGTTTTATTAAAATTGTCACCTTATGTATCATTTTCTACGCATGGAAACTCTTCAACCATTTTCCGTTGATGGGGGTCTTGGTCTTGGATCTGTCCCTCCTCTTTAGGTGATAATCCGCACTCTCCGTATATTTTCTAATGATGTAGGGACCTTCCTAGTTAGCTGTAAATTTTCCAGCACTCGCATCCCGCTGCACATGTGGTGCAATCTTGAGTACTAACTCATTCACTTTAAAGACCCTTTCTATGACTCATTGGTTGTAGTGTTTAGCGACACGCCTCCTGTATGCCTCAGAAAAACGTTCTGCTCGAGCTCTTCTTTCTTCTATTGTGTCTAGATGGGAAAATCGGCTGATCTCATCTGGCGTGGTATGACTTTCCTTGGCAACCCTTGCAGATAGAATGACGATCTCAGCTGGTAAAATTGCATCTTCTCGTAAACTAAGGAATATAGAGATGTTCATGTTGAACTGCGCTTGAATATGCGGTATGCCCATAATGCCAGTGGCAGCTGCTCATGCTATTGCCTGTGGTGGTCGTGCACGGTCCTACTGAGAATCCTCAAAAGAGTCTTATTAGTAGCTTTCGCTTGACCGTTCCCTTGAGGGTAATATGGTGTAGACGTGTGTAGTCAAGTATTATACTGGTCGAGCAAGTCGTAGACATTATTGTTAACAAACGACTTGGCGTTATTGGCCCTGATGATCTCCGAATCTACATATTATGTGTTCCTTGATAAACGTGGCGATAGTATCTCCAGCGTAATCTTTCAGAGGGATCGCCTCCACCCATTTTGAACTGTACTCCGTCGTCGTAATAATATACTTGTGTCTCTTTGAAGAATTTAGATTTATTGGTCTGATCAGGTCTAGACCCCAGCTATGAAACGACCTAGGTATGACGATGTTGTGTAATTGAGTGTGAGGTGCATGGATTAATGGCCCGTGTGTTTGACAGCTCATGCATTTCCTTACATGCGTTGTTGTGTCGCTTTCCATGGTTGGCTAGTAAAACCCACCCTCATAGATTTGCAAAAACAGCTTACGTATTTCTTGGTGTTCCGCGTCGTGGGATTTGGTCATTACCTTTATTGCTTCTTCCTTAGACATGCATCTCATGATCGTATTGCCATAGCTTCTCCTGTACAAGATCCTTTTGTTCATGAAGAATCTGCCTGATTTCCTTTGTATTTTGAGTGATGCTTGCCTGCTTTTGGGGAGTTTACCATGTTGGATGTAATCGATAAACGAATGCCTTTATTCGTCCTCTTCTACCATATATACTTCTGTCGGCTAAGGTAGCGCTTGGCAATCTATGCAACCATCTTGAATAACTGCTGCTTGAGACGCCATGCTTGGCCACTATACTCTTATTCTTTGCACACGTCGGTATAATCGGATGCTACCCGTATGTCCACACGACTCCTCGTGTATCCTCTGTATCCTCTCCGAACAGTTATGAACTGCTTTAACACTTTTATTGGAATGACCTGCTCTCCCTCGGTTTTTTCTAGGTCCTCCAGGTATAACATCCACCAATCATCCGCGTCCTCGAAGGTTCTATCTTCCCTCCACGTACTTGGCAGGTCTCCCCGTTTTATTGTTACAGTTCATTCTTCTTCGTTGTTTAGCTGAATTTTTTGCGTTGCCAGGGCGTATGCGTGTCTCTTTGAGTTCCTCCGGGTGTGTTCAATTATGGTTGTCCTGACTTTCGTTGTTAAGCTTTGTGCCTCATCCCGATACAGTGCTAGATGCACTTCCTTCAATTGAAATTCACTATTGACTTGACTGGCGACCAGCTTGAAATTTCCCCTAACCTCTAGACTCCCGAGGTCGAGCTCCTCGGCCATTTTATCCCCAATATCAATACTTCATACTCTGCAACATTGTTGATACAATAAAAATCCAGCTTGAAAGGGTAAGATATGAGTTCTCCCGTTGGAGCTTCAAACACAATGTCGGCTCCTCCGAACTTTTTGTATAAGGATCCGTCGAAGGACATGATCCACGATATTTCTCCCTCCGCTTCTTCTACTTCTCCTGGTACGTCGTCATGGATAATCATATCCTCGTCTTCCTGGAAGGCTGCCAAGAGATCTGCAATTGCTTGGCCGCGAACCCCCCGAGGCTTTTGATACCTTAGTTTGAGCTCAGACGGTTGAGCCACCTAGCTATCCTCCCTGTTAGGATTGGCTTCGTTGCCAAGTATACAATGGGATTAACTGCTTCGACGACGATGGTTTCGTATACTAATAGGTACGACCTTAGTTTTTGAGGTGCGTATATCAAGGATAAGCATGCTTGTTCGACCTTTGGGTAACGTAACTCACGTCCTTCAGGATCCGGCTAACGTAATAGATGGGTGAAAGGTTGTCGTTCCTTCTATCATGTGCTAGGATTGCGCCTATTGCTAAGTTGGTGAAGGCGGTATAAAGGTAAAGGGGTTCTCCCTTCACTGGGGGTCGAAGTATTTGTGGAATGATCAAATATCATTGAATCTCTCCCCATTCGAAGTTAACATTCTTCCTTAAAATCGGGAGAAACACAGTCAGGAGCTGGGCGATCCCCGGGATGAAGCGCCTTACGTAAGATATCCTTTCGATGAAGGTCTGTAGCTCTTTTACGTTTTTGGGAGTCATCATGGTGGTTATGTCTTTTACCTTGTCAGGGTCGACCAGAATCCCTTCGTCTGTCACCATGAAGCCTAGGAATTTTCCTGAGATTACACGAATGCACACTTAAGCAGGTTAATCTTCAGCTTAAATTTGCGGCATCGCTCAAACGCTTGTCTCAGGTGCGTGGTATTATCTTCCCTTGCTTTTGACTTTACTACAATGTCATCTACGTATACTTGAATGATTTAATGTATAAGATCATGGAAAATCAGTGTCATTTCCCTCTGATAAGTGGTTCCCGCGTTGTTCAATCCGAAAGGCATGACGACGTAGTAAAAGTTGTATGGTGTTTGGAATGCCGTTTTGAACGCGTCTTCTACCGCCATCCTGACGACGTAGTAAAAGTTGTCGCATAGTGTTTGGAACGCGTCTTCTACCGCCACCCTGACGAAATAGTAAAAGTTGTCGTACGGTTTTTAGAACGCCGTTTTGAACGCATCTTCTACCGTTATCCTGATTTAGTTGTATCTGCTAAAACTATCCATAAACGAGAATATCCTGTGGTTTCCTATGGCGTATATACGTGGTAATGGAAAATCGTCCTTCTGACATGCTCGGTTGAGGTCTCGGTAATCCACACAAGATCTAATCTTTCTATTCTTTTTTACAACTAGTACCACATTAGCGAATCATATTAGGTGTTGTATTGGTTTTATGAATTTCGCTTCCAACAACCACTCCACTTCCTCCTTGATTTCCAGGGCTGTCTCTTGTGGAAATTCACGGCTTCTTTATTTGATTGGTCAGAACTCGAGCAACACTCCTAGGTTGTGATCCACTAAACTGCTGTCTAGGCCCGGCATTTCATCATATTTGAATGCGAAAAACGTCTTTGTACTCAATTAATAACTCAACAATTGCTTTCTTCTCTAGTTCAATCAGATTCTTACTAAGTTTTATGAGACGGTGGTGTGTTTTTGTTCCTATGTTTACTTCCTCCATCCCTTCTGCGGTCACACTTTCTATGACACACCCTTCTACTGCTTCCTTTATGTCTTCTTCGACTTGGTCCATTAATGACTCAGCTTCTCCAGCTATTACTGAGGGTGACTCGTCGAATGTGGTTAAGGTGCACTCATGATCTGATTCGGGAGCCCCTTGGTTAATTGCTATAACCGATATACATGTGCCCCTTCCGGATTTAAGAAACATCGGAACTAGGAATTCCCTTGTAACTTTTGTTTCTTTGAAAGAGAGCCGTCTGTCATCCGAGACGAGATGAATACTGACTTTATAGCTTTTACCTTGGGAGTCGATTCATCTTCTCATTTGGGAGTGGGATAAGAGATATTGCTGGTTTTTTTTCTGACTCTTTTGGTGTGTTGTAGAACATATTATCTTTCATTTATGCCTCTTCTGGTCTGAAGGAGTGGGGAGTAGCGGAAATTCGGTATTGCTTTCCCCCTATGTTCGTTTTGACACATTGATGATATGTTTAAGCGACGACTTTGTGCTTGATCAACATCCACAACCTAGTAGTACACAGAAGGTTGTGTCGTTTTCTAATACATAGAAAGGCGTGAGTGCCCTTATCGGTCCAATTGTCATTACGAGGCTGCCAATGCCTATAACAGTTTGAGCGCTACCGCCGAACCCTTTCACCGTAGTGGTGTGTAGTGGTGTGCATTCGAATGGCCGATCGTTGCACAGCTAGAATCTATAACGTGTGGAGGGATATCAAGTTTAGAGATGTTCCTCCATCAATGAACGCCCTCTTCAGCTGTTGTTTATTGATAGTCGTTGTAAGATAAAACGGTCAGAGGTGTTCCCTTGGATATCAAATATCTTCCTCTGTGAAGGTGATCGCTCCTTTGGGCATTGGGTTGTATGGTCTACCGGCTGCTATAGCCTTTGCCTCCTCTCGGGTTTGGTTCTCGCTGAAGCCTATTGAATCGAAGAATTGTTGGGCTAGGATTGTTTTAGCAAACTTAATGGCTACACTTTCGGTGTTCTCAAAGATCGTGGTTCTATCTTCTTCCTCATACACCTCTCCCTTTACTGTTTCTCAAGGTTTCCAGGTCTTATCTGCTGGGTCGTATGATATTACCATGACTTGATATTGAGGGAGTGATTTCTCATTAATCGCTTGACTTTCCATCTCAGTTTCCTCTGCGTTTCTCTTTCGATTGAAAATGCTTCGTAGGGAAAAACCTTCTTGCGTCGGTTGATTCACTCCCCGATGGTAATGGAAGTATCTAGCATTACTCTTGTTGACTTGGTTAATATCCACTACAAGAGGTGGCAGGGTTATCTCATGATTTGCTACCCATTGATCGAGCAACCCGATGATCTATTCTCGGCTACAATTAATGGGTAGAAGTCGATTCAAGTCCGTTTTTGTTCCCTCGTTCCCCCGCCCCGCATTGTAATGATGAAAAGCGAGTGGTCTTCTAGTGCCTTGGCTAGTCATTGTGCGGTTGTTGAACGCTGGTGCTGATGCTGAGTTGACCAAATATTGTCAGGTGTGATCCATGCCTCCCAGGTTAAAAATATCTGCACAATCCGCTACCCTTGCGGACGCTTCTTCTAGCTCCACAAATGTATGAAACTTGAAATTTGCTAAGTTCCATTTAAACGAGGGTATCATTCCTCATACACAAATTTCTACCAGAGTTTGTTCTTTGTTATCTTCGTGACACTCAAGAGAGAGGTTCCGAAATTGAGTGATAAACTTCCTGTTTTCTTCCCCTACTCTTTGGTTACATCTGTTAAGGTCGATCATTGTGACCTTCTTTTTTGCCGAGTAAAACTTCCTCGGAAACAACATGCTTATTACCGCCCATGATTCTATGCTTTCAGGTTTCATATTATCATACCAGGTAAAAGCCGTATCTGACAGTGATGTTGGAAATTTTCTTAGGCATAAGTTTCCATCAGTTGAGTACGCATTCATTGTTGACAGGAATCCGCTGAGGTGCTCGCGCGCGTTCCCTCTTCCATCGTAAGTTTTGAATTTTGGGGAGGTGTAATCTTCTGGATAATGATATTCAACTGCCTCTGTCGAGTATGGGGTGTTCATAGAATCATAGCTATCATGTTTAAAAACTCGGTAGTTTAGCTCCAGGTACTTGGCGATCGCTTCTTTCGAGATCCCGCGTGATAAACCCTCTTTGTTGATCACATTTTTTGTTGCCTCTTTAACTGTCCCGCCCTCTTATAGCTTACAAAATTCCCGTTGGCACTGATTGTGTCATTTCGTCTCTGTTTGCATGTCCTGCAAGGTTTGCTTTTGACGTAACATGTTTTTCCTCCCCTATTTTTTGTTTTTGTCGATCGTCGCATCCGGTTTTTCTGTTGTTTGTACAATCGGGTATTAATGATGGCCATGATTGTTGGTTTATCGTTAATTCCATCCTCTACTATTACTCCATTATTGGTCGGTTGGTTAGCTGGGACAGCCGGAGCGGTGACTCTTGAGTGCATCTTGCTGGACTAGAGACGAGTCTCCCACTGTGGTCGCCAAATGTTTTAGGGTAAATTAGTAAAAGAGAGACCAATCCTAGTCACAACAAGGACTACATCTTTCCCTGTTGGGTAGGAGAGAGAAGATCCTTTCTTGGTACTATCCTTTCCCTTTTTATAGACTTTCCTCTTTTTCCTTTATCCTGGCATATGTCCCTTTGGACCTTCTAATATTAGTAAAGAGCCATCTTCTCAGTTTTACCCTTTCTTTCTCATTTTATTCCCTCTATATCCCCATATCTTCATGGATATTTTTTTAAGGTCTTGGGCTTAGTTCCCAAGTTTCTATATAACCATGGGCTCAAGGCCTTTTAGTAGAGATAATTCCTCTTATCCATAAGTGGTCATTTTTCAGGTATCAACAGTAGTTATAGAATATTTAGTTTTGTCCTACTGTCAAATGGCTTGAGTAGCAAAGTAGAGAAACTAGAATATTTACCTTGGTGGAAGAGCCAATTAAAATGTTAATGGTCAGATTTAATTACTGGTAGCATGACTAATTGATAGCAAGACCAATTGGTGACAAGACAACTGGATTATGCTCTTTAATGGATATAACCCTAGTATGGCGAGTGTACCAATCATAGAGTGATAGAAAGATCAACTAATCTGGTGAGAAGGACGGCCATTGGTGGTGAAGGAGGGACCGACCAATTGGTGTGAAAAGGACGACCGGGTTGGTAGTGGTGTGAGTTGGTGGTAGGATCAATTGAAGTATTAGGTAGTAAAACCCTAACTATGATAGAAGATGGAGATGATATAGGAGTGGTGGTTTTGTAATAGTGGTAAATAAAGTATTGTTCGCTCGGACTTGTGAAGATTGAATTTAGATTTAATAAATTAATTTTAAACTAAAATATATTCACAAAAGATAAAAATAATATTCACAAATACTGAGGTTATGGATTTCACCATTAACCAATTAAAGTGATTCAATTCAAAAATTATAATTCTGCAGTTCTTACATTTAAAGTGATTCTAATATGTTGCAAAAGTAGATTCTCAAAATAACAATTGTATAACAAAAGCATGGAACATCAAAAACCTAGGCCAAGCATGTACCATCTAACGAATCACATTTGTTTAATAAAAATCATTAAATCAATTTTTAATCAAAGCAAATAATCATAAAAGAAATTGCAAAATCAATTAAAATAGAAATATACAATTTTTCTTGGAACAATGGCTTCCTCTATCACCTCAGTAAAGGGGTTTAGCTCCTCATGTTGAAAACACCCTCAAAAGATTGGTACATAGCTCAAAGTGTTTACAAATGATGAAAAAGAGTGAAAATAATGAAAACTCGTAACTTTCTAACCATTCTCTCGATCATATCTTTATGTTTATGTGATTCTGCTTATACGAGTATATAGTCTCGACAGATCATGTTTCTTGATTAAGACAGAAGATTTAATTTTTTTTGCCATGTTTCCTTGTTATGACCGAGAAAATATCCTCTCAATAGAATCCGAGAGATATCTTTTACGTGAAACTATGATCTGATTTTCAGTGTCTCAAACCTTTAAAACTCTTCTTTATAAGGCAAGAGTTTATTCTTGTATTTAAACCAAAATCTTCTCCAACTCTCGCCTAAAAATCATTTACAGATCCGATAGTTTAAGTAAAATAATTTTTCCCGCTTAAATGGTTTTGAACTCAAAGAGAGTGGGCGCCCTCAATGGTTTAAAAGTTGGGTGCCTTTATCCATTTAGTGGGTGCCTTTATCAATTCTGGGGGTGCTTTTATAACTTTTTGAGCCAATTTTTCCCAAATGTTTATTTTTCCAAAAATACCTACAAACATAATAAAATCACAATATAAGTACACAAATGAGTTCTAACAATATACAAATTGAGACCAAATAAGATACGAAAACATGTCTATCAAGGAGGTCCGACCAGGTGGTAGAGAGGACTGACCAGGTGAGTAGAGCACGCGTCGGTGGTTGCAGGACCATTCCTTGTTGCTTCGCGTGCGCCATAAGATCTCTCTAGCAATATTTCAATATATGTATGAATAATATCTAAGAGAGGATTTTGATGTAAAGACCAACTGGTGTGAATAACAAAATTTAGGAAATAATAAAGTAATAATATCTTAATATATTAAATGGTAGCGAGACCATTCAATATAGCTCTACAGAGCATATGGTCTTTGAAGAAAGAGGGAGTCTAGGATTTGGTAAAAAGAGCAAAAGAGTTTTAATAGGAAAACGAAACCCTATGACCAACATATCTTGCAGTTCCTCAGACACCTTGTCACTAGAGATGGTGCAGGGTTTGGCCCATACCAGCAGCGCATATCGACTTTGCCTATGAAAGATTGAGGTATGGGTGTCTACACAATGGGGGATACCAATCACTACAGTTACCTATCTTCTTATATACATACTAAATAGTTGCAAAACATTATCATCAAAGCTCACATGGATGCATATTTACATCACAGCTTTTAGCATGCTTTGTCCAATTTCATTCAGGTATGTGATTGTCTTATTCTTTATTCAACATCCAAGCTACTGCCCACGTCCAATGCAATCATTGGCAGTACTTTACTTCGATGTGGTTAAGAAAAATATACCCAGTAGATTCAACTAGACAGAGTGTGAAAACATATTATGGCAATGCAACAAACTAAATCATGCCCAAGATTTCCTTAAAGTTGTTCCTATTGCTGGGCTGAATATGTCAGTTGGGCCTCGTCATTTTCGGGATGTTCTTAGCTATAGGCTAGGAATAACTCTGTTTGAAGAGGATAGCTTATGCACCAGTTGTGGGAGAGGAATAAATGTTTTTGGACACCATGCCTAACATTGCGCTAGTGAGGTAGGCCTCAAATTCAGACATGACTTGGTCAAAGATGTGCTTGCGGATATGTGCTACAAAGCAGGCGTGCCCACTCGTAAAGTAGTCAAACTGGGCTTTCTATCAGACAACGGAAAATTCTTTAAGGCCAGCTGATATTCTTGTGTATAATTGGGAGAACGGTCGTGACGTTTGCCTTGATGTTACTGGGGTGTCTCCTTTTAGAGGAAGCGGGAGAGCCGCCTTCACGCCTGGTCAAGCCATTTCAAATGCCATTACTCGTAAATGAAACAAATACTTAGACAAATGCGACGATCATGGATATGGTTTTGGCGTGCTCGCTTTTACTACCCTAGGCAAACTAGGAGAGGACACGATAGCTTTTGTGAAGAGGTTGCAGAATTGCATAGCTAGCCTCGACTACAACTATAAAATAGGCAATTCTTTTTTTCTTTACATTAGACATTTCCATTCAAAAAGGGGTAGGGGCCCAGCTTGTGGCTAGGCTTCCTACCATTTCTTTGTAAAATGATGTTCCTCTCTAATAATAATAATAATAATAATAATAATAATAATAATAATAATAATAATAATAATAATAATGGCTTGGTTGTTCTTGCCTTTATGACTCTGGGGAGTTGGGAGATGACACGATTGGCTTCATGACGAGACTGCAGAATTGCATGGCTAGCCACGACTATAACTACAAAGTTGGGGATTCCCTTTTCTTTAGATTAAGCATTTCCATTCAGAAAGGGGTAGGGGCTCAGCTTGTGGCTAGGCTCCCTACCAATGCCATGTAAAAAAATACTTTTCTCCCTTTTAATGAAAGCCCTTTTTATAATAAAAAAATAATAAAATAAATAATAATAATAATAATAATAACAATAATAATAAAATGCGCATAGCCACGCTAACCATGAAAGATGGGGGCCTGGGTGTGTATACTATGAGGGACTCCAACCACTACTGCTACCTTGCCTCCTTTATACAAACCATCCAGGTGCAGAACACCACACTCAAGGCACACAGGGACATAGACCATCACCAGAGTTTCCAGAATGCTCTTTTCATCTTCAGTTAGGTTTGCGGCTTATCCTCTTCTTCTCTCAGTATTCAAGCTACTGCCCCCCGCCCCATGCATTCATTGGCAGTGTTATACATTGATATGGTGAAGAATAACATCCCTAGCTATTTTCAACAGTCTGAACGTGATAGCATCTTGTGGCAGTGCAACAGGCAGAACCATGCCCAAGACTACCTCAAAGCTGTCCCCATTGTTGGGCTGAATCAATTTGTTGGGCCTCGCCAATTTAGGGTTGTCCTTCGGTATAGGCTTGGCATAACTATGTTTGAAGAGGATAGTATCTGCTCCATTTGTGGTAGAGGTATGGATGCTTTTAAAGATCATTCCCTACACTTTGCAAGCGAAGTGGGCCTCAAATTCAGAAACGACCTAGTTAGAGACGTGGCAGCAGATATGTGCTTTAAAGCAGGTGTCCCCGCCCGGAAGGAAGTTATACTGGGATTTTTATCCGATAACGCAAACCCATTGAGGCCATCCGAAATTCTTGTATATAAATGGGAGAATGGTCTCCATGTGTGTTTCGATGTCACAGGGGTGTCCCCTTTCACCGGCGGCGGAAGGGTGGCCTTTACGCCAGGAATTTCCATCTCCAATGCCATTACTCGCAAACTTAACAAATACTTGGATAAGTGTAGTGACCATGGTATGGCCTAGGCGTTCTTGATTTTACGACCCTAGGCGAACTGGGAGAGGACACAATTGCCTTCATTTTGAGGTTGCAGAATTGTATGGCTAGCCATGACTACAACTACAAAATTGGGAATTCTCTTTTCTTTAGATTAGGCATTTCCATTCAGAAAGGGGTAATACCAACTCGGTGTATACTTCTTTTCTCCCTTTAATGAAAGTCCCTTTTTATAATAATAATAATAATAATAATAATAATAATAATAATAACAATAATGGGGAGGGTGTTAGGAGAGAGAAGCTCTGGATCCGAGAGCTTTAATGGGGTATTCAGCGAACTCCGTGAGCTTCATTGCAACTGGGATCGTGGCCAGCATCTCTCAAGCAGCAGGTATGGCACTTTTGTTCCTGTTTACTCCCTTCTCTTCTAAGTTTTCAGCCACCACTCCCCCCTCCGTGTATAATAGTTCCTCATTTTCATTTTCTAGGGTTCATTTGGTTTGGTTTTTCATTTTTCATTCTAGTTTAAACTTCATCATTTCGGGGTGTGGGTTCCTTCCAGACACACATCAAGCTTTCTTTTTCAACCCATTTTCAATTTCATATTCCGAGCAGCTTTTGGTACTTTCCGGGGTCTTCATCTTTTCCGGCTAGTTCAAGCTTTTGGGGGACTGCTTTATAGCCACATTTTTGGGTCTTTCCAGTTCTCTCATCAGTTTGGTCTTGTTGTTTCGGTACCATTTCTTGGCACCAATGATCCTCCAAGAACCTCACTATTGTGTCATCTTCTTGGTTGGTTCCTGGTCCCCATGGTGGTGTCCACTTGAAGGTTAAGATCCCAGCAGCACTTTTTTTTTCTTGCTCAGGTTCCTTTGCATCGGTGTTGTTGGTTTGGGTCACTTTGCATTTTGGCGTCAGAGACCTTCCCAGAAATTCCTTTTCGTTTTAGTGCATTTCAGTTTCATTTTGTGATTGTCCCATGTTCATGTGTTGGTGTATAGTTGGCTAAACACCAACTGTTTTGTGTCTGTGATCACTCTTGGGACATTCAATTTCTTGATCGGCCCTTGGTCAATTAGTGGGAGTTAAGTCAGGTTTGCTTCAGTTCTCCCCGTTGGGCGGCAGTGTCTACAGGCAGTTTGCACCTGGGTTTAGGTGACTGAGTTCCCAGCAGATGTCAAGTTTTCGGGAAGGTTCCAGAATCCCTGGTAGCTGTAGCTCGGTGGTCCCTCACTGCCCCTGTTGTTGGGGAGTCTTCTCTGCCTGAGAACACAACAACTGCAGACGTTTCCTGCTGGCTAGGTGTTCCCGTAGACTGGTTGGTTTTGCGTCATATTTTCTTAGTGGTTGTCTGTCTTGTTGGGTCGTGTTGTGAGAATGGTTCCTTTCTAGTGAGAGAGTTCAGCAGCTTGCTAGACTATTCTGGAGACGCTCTTGCTGTCGTGTTCAAATTCAGGCAACTTTCGACTTGTTTACAGAATCTTTTTAGGGCTGTCTGTTTTTGGTTTTTGTGGTGGTGCGTGGTAGTGTGTCTTCATCTAATATGCCTAGAACAAGGCCGGGCTTGGAGTCACAGTGTTCTGCTGAGAATGTGGAGGGGGTCTTTAATGATGTTTTGTTCCAATGTCCGTGTAAAAATCTTGACCGCTGCAACAATGGGGTTGGAGGCAGAGGGCTTAGTCGTTCTGGCTTCTACAAGCATTTTCAAGACAAACACTTCCACTCCATGGAGGCAGTGGTCGTTTGCAGGGAGAGGGTCGCTACGGATTTGGACGTGTTTTGCGCTTGGGAAGCGGTTTTGTCGCAAATGCAAATGTGGCTATGCTCGGAATGTATGCATATGTATTTCTGGAAACGTCCCTGTAGGAAACAAAAAGAGGGTGTTATTACCATCCCTTACAATGGGACAGCACGACGGTGTATGGTTTACGGCATAAGCAAACCATTGCCTTCTAACTCTGCGCCTTTGGACGACATGGAGCCTGTAGCTTCAGCAACCTTGGACGTGGACTTGATACACCTTGTGTACCAACAGAAAATTCATACGGTCTCTAGTATTCCATCGCAATGCAGGCTTCAGTTCTCTAGGGTCCTCAAAGCTTCACTGGATAGAGTTAGTGCCAACCCTTCGGACTTGTCCGTCTGGTTGCAATTGTTTCTCTTACCCGTGTGCTCTCTAGGTTTGTTCACACCCAGGGGATCCGCGGAAGAGAGGTCAGGGACCAGGAAGAAAATGCAGATGGCTAGTATCAACCAAGCGTTACTTCAATGGAGTGATGGCAATGGGTGTTATGGCTTGGTGCAGTCTATTTTGGAGCAATCCAGACAGCGTCAAAGCGGGTCGAACAACATACAGATGCTGGGTAGTCCTAATCTTGCAGC
The DNA here is from genome assembly GCA_023531435.1 of Papaver californicum. Taxonomy (NCBI): domain Eukaryota; kingdom Viridiplantae; phylum Streptophyta; class Magnoliopsida; order Ranunculales; family Papaveraceae; genus Papaver; species Papaver californicum. The sequence continues at coordinate 1,673,757 of JAJJMC010003668.1, read as the reverse complement.
TTGTAGGAGGAAACTGGGCCTAGGCCAGTACACGGCCGCCATCAAAGTGTTAGCCTCTAATGGCATAGCCCCATGCTCTCAGGATACTCTTGCTGAGCTTAGCCACAAACACCCTACAACTGCGCTTCCCAGCATACCGGTAGAGCCTATCGAGTTTGAGCCACTTCGTATAGACAATTCAGCAGTTCTAAGTGCCATAAAGGGGTTCCCCAAAGGAACTTCGTGTGGTAGAGATGGCCTTCGCGCCCAACATCTTCTGGATGCCCTCAGTGGACCGGCAGCAGCCGTGGCAGATGACCTCTTGTCCTCTATGACATGTGTAGTCAACATGTGGTTAGCGGGTAGATGCCCAGCAGTGCTCGGTGCTTACATTACGAGTGCTCCTCTCACTTCCTTGCTCAATCCTGGAGGGGGCATAAGGCCCATCGCAGTGGGAACCATCTGGAGGAGGCTTTGCTCTAAATTGGCTGCGTCATGGGCCAGCAAGGAAGTGGCCTCTTACCTTGGGGATCACCGATTCGGCGTTGGAGTCCAATGTGGCAGGGAAGGCATTTTGCATTCCGCAAACAGAATTTTGGAGCTTCAAGGTAACTCCTCCACTAAATGTATGCTTTTAATAGACTTCAACAATGCATTTAATTTGGTGGATAGAACCGCAATTATCAATGAAGTCAGGTCCAAGTGCCCTGGTATTTCTAGATGGGTTGAATTTTGCTACGCTAAGCCGGCAATGATGTATTACAATGACAAAGTGCTTTTGTCGGCTCAGGGCGTCCAACTGGGAGACCCTTTGGGGCCTTTACTGTTTTCTCTGACATTACACCCGCTTATTTTAGAAATTGCTTCTAAGTGCACTTTGGATATGCATGCTTGGTATTTGGATGATGGGACCATCGTTGGGGACACTTTGGAGGTGGCGCAAGCTTTACACATCATTCAATCTGAGGGGAGAAGCAGAGGCTTATCCCTCAATATTAGCAAGACAGAGTTATTCTGGCCTACTTCTGACCCCAGAAGTTTGGAGAAGGGTGTGTTCCCAACCACCATCAGTAGACCAGCTAAAGGCGTGAAGCTCCTTGGTGGGCCTGTTAGTATGGATGCTAACTTCTGCAACGAGATGGTCCAGCTTAGGGTGGAGATCTTCAGTTAATGGAGTCTATGAAGCTTCTGCAGGATCCACAAAGTGAATTGCTTCTTCTCAGAAGTTGCGCGGGGGTGTCGCGCCTATATTTCACTTTGAGGACCACCAGTCCCTCTGTCTTGCACCAGTCAACTGAGTATTATGACCAGCAGTTATGCCAGTGCCTTAGACATTTGGTTACTAGTGATGGAGCTGGGTTCGGCCCCTACCGAATGCGCATAGCGTCTTTGCCTATGAAAGACGGAGGTTTAGGGGTTTACACTATGAAGGATTCTAGCTTTTACTGCTACCTCGCCTCTTGTCTTCAGACAACCCAGGTGCAGAACACTATTCTCCATGTGGACAGGGACACGACTCTTCATCTCAGCTTCCAGCAAGCCTTGCTCAGCTTCAGTCAGGTCTGTGGGATTCCTCCTTCTTCTCTCAGTATTAAAGCAACTGCCCCCCGACCCATGCATTCTCTGGCAGTGTTGTACTTTGATATGTTCAAGAAGAGTATCCCCAGCAGTTTCCACCAGACTGAGCGCGATTGTATTTTGTGGCAATGTAATCGGCTGAGCCATGCACAAGAATACCTCAAAGCTGTCCCGATCACAGGGATACACCAATCTATTGGGCCTTGCCAATTTAGGGCCATACTGTGTTATAGGTTGGGTATTGCTATGTTTGCTGAGGGTAGCTCTTGCTCTTTTTGCAGCAGAGAAATGGATGCCTTTGGGGATCACGCCTTACACTGCGCCAGTGAAGTGGGTCTCAAATTCAGACACGACCTAGTTAGAGACGTGGAGGCGGATATGTGTTTTAGAGCTGGTGTCGGTGCCCGAAAGGAAGTCAAGCTGGGTTTCTTGTCTGACAACGTAAGCGCCCTTAGACCCGCGGATATACTCGTATAAAATTGGGAGGAGGGCCGAGACGTGTGCTTCGACGTCACAGGGGTGTCCCCTTTTGCAGGAGGTGAGAGGGTTGCGTTTACGCCGGGGATTGCCATCTCTAACACTGTTACGCGCAAACGCAATAAATATTTGGACAAATGCAACGAGCACGGATATGGCTTGGGTGTGCTTGCCTTGACGAACCTGGGTGAGTTGGGAGATGACAGGATTGGCTTCATGACGAGACTGCGGAACTGCATGGCTAGCCACGACTATAACTACAAAGTTGGGGAGTCCCTTTTCTTTAGATTAGGCATTTCCATTCAGAAAGGGGTAGGGGTTCAGCTTGTGGCTAGGCTCCCTACCAACGCTATGTAAAAAAAATATTTTCTCCCTTTAATGAAAGTCTTTTTTTAATAAAATAATAATAATAATAATAATAACGGGTAGCTAGCTCAGCTGGTCATCCCATTCCTCATAGTTTTGACGCGCTCCAGGAGGTCCCAAGTTCGAATCCACGATGGCGCAATACTGCAGAATTTGATATGGAAGATAGAGTTAGATTGCCCTCCTTGCGATATAATCTGTCCCCCTATCCGCTTCGGCTCCCTTGGATGCTTCATCATGAGGCTTGCTAGTAGGCTAACATGGGAACATGTTCAACTAATGTAGTTCGCTGTTGGAGCTTAGCTTGTTAGGATTCCAACTAGTTTCTTGTAACATTTTATCCAATAATAATAATAACTAGTTTATAATAATAATAATCATTATTATTATTATCCGCCCGGTGGCTAGGCTACCTACCAACTCAATGTAACTGCCTTTCTCCCTTTAGTGAAAGTTATTTTATAATAAAAAAATATATAAGAATAATAATAATAATAATAATAATAAGCTTCTGGGTGTCCAGTGTGGGGGAGAAGCCATCCTCCACTCAGCTAACAAGCTTCTGGAGACGCATGGGAGCTGTCAGACCATGAGTATGTTGTTGATAGACTTCAGCAATGCTTTCAATATGGTGGACAAAATAGTGATGCTTCATAAGGTGAGGAGAAAATGCCCAAGCATCTCCAGATGGGTAGAATTTTGCTATGCAAATCCAGCAAAATTATACTACCAGGATCACATTCTTCTTTCTGCTCAGGGAGTACAACAAGGAGATCCCCTTGGTCCATTACTTTTTGCTCTAACCCTACATACCCTTATCCCCCACATAGCATCTGAGTGTTCCCTTGTGATGAATGCATGGTATCTAGATGATGGTACAATTGTAGGTGATTTTTTGGAGGTAGCCAAAGCCTTGCAAATCATTCAGAGGGAAGGAAGCAGTAGACGGTTGTTTCTCAACGTCAGCAAAACAGAGCTCTTCTGGCCTACAGTTGATCCTAGAGTTCTGGAAGAGGGTATCTTCCCTGCAGGCATTAGTAGACCAGCTCAGGGGGTTAAGCTTCTAGGAGGTCCAGTCAGCTTAAACTCAAGCTTCTGCAGAGAATTGTGCAGGGCAGAGTGGACAAGACATGTCAGCTGATGCAGGCTCTCAAGGCCTTGCAGGACCCACAGAGCGAGCTCTTGCTGCTGAGAAATTTTTTCTGGGGTCTCCAGATTGTTTTTCACAATGAGAACCATTAATCCTCAGGCTTTTCAGGCCTCAGCTGCTCACTTTGACCAACACCTCATGCAGTTTCTCAGACACATAGTGACTGGCGATGGGGCAGGTTTTGGTCCTACTCATATGCGTATTGCTACCTTGCCAATGAAGGATGGCGGCCTAGGGGTTTACACAATGGGGGATGCCTGCCACTACAGCTTCCTAGCCTCCTGTTTACAAACACAGCAACTGCAGAACACCATCCTTAAAACCCACAGTGCTGCAGACCAACACCTTAGCTTCCAGCAGGCACATGTCAGGTTCTCTCAGGTATGTGGGCTTCTTCTATCTTGTGCCAACATCCAAGTCACTGCCCCGCGCCCTATGCACTCTCTGGCAGCCCTATACTTTGATGTGGTCAAGAAGAACATACCCACTTGCTTCAACTTGTCCGAGCGAGATTCTATCCTTTGGCAATGCAACAAGTTGAGCCACGCCCAAGACTTCCTTAAGGCCATTCCTATAACCAGGCTTCACCAAGCTATTGGGCCTCGGAAATTCAGGGTTGTCCTTAGTTACAGGCTGGGTTTAGCACAGTTTGAGGAGGGGAGCCTATGTCCTTGTTGTGGGCGGGGTATGGACGTCTTTGGCGATCATGCACTTCATTGCGCTAGCGAGGTAGGCCTTAAATTTAGACATGATTTGGTCAGGGATGTGCTATCAGACATGTGCTACAAAGCTGGAGTTTCCGCTCGTAAAAAAGCCAACTTGGGTTTCCTCTCGGACAATGAGAACTCATTGAGGCCGGCAGACATCCTAGTCTACAATTGGGAGAATGGCCGTGACGTATGCCTTGATGTCACTGGAGTGTCCCCGTTTACGAGTTCCAAGGGAGCCGTTTTCAGGCCCGGTCAGGCAATCTCGAACGCTACGTCTCGTAAGAAAAATAAATACCTTACCCAATGCAAAGACCATGGATATGGGTTCAGTGTGCTCGCGTTCACCACATTAGGGGAATTAGGAGAGGACCTCATTATTTTTGTGTCAAGGCTACAGAACCGCATCGCAAGCCTTGATTACAATTACAAAATAGGCAACTCCCTTTTCTTTAGACTAGGCATTTCCATACAAAAGGGTGTTGGAGCCCAGCTTGTGGCGAGGCTTCCCACCACTAATGTGTAATCGGTTTTTCCTATCTAATAAATTCCTCGTTTTATAATAAAAATAATAACAATAATAATAATAATAAGAAGAAAGATAAAGATAAAATAAACAAAAGAGTTTGGGGACCGACCACATGATGGTCGGACGGTACCGGTCCACTAATTTTTTTTATCCTTTATTCCTTCTTCCTCTTTCTGCATATTGCTCATAAAATCCATTTCTTTTAAGACCATTATCAGTATGATCTTAAGACCATTCGTATATGAATGAAAAAAAGGTAACTCTGATTTTCACCGTCAGAAAATTTCAGACATAACGCTCTTTAGTAAAAACATTGTAGATTCTTCATACGATGTCCGTTTTCGATGGTTAATCCCAATTTGGAATTGAAAATCGCCAGTTATCTCCTAATGTAAAAGGATTTAGGTTTATAGCTCGTTTTCGGTTGTCAAGCAGAGCAAACAGCAACCTATTTTAGGAAAAATTCTGTCAGTTTTCATATTGTACTTCATTTAGGCCATATCTCCTATACTATTCTCGGATTAAACGCCATTTTAGTATGTTGTCGCATACACATAGGGGAACATATGTTTTTTAGAATGTTTTACCCTATTCTCCACCCATTGGTACGTTTTTCCAAGATGATTATGACGGTACGTCAGAAATCAGGGTTTCGACCAAATATACCCATGTGCAACTTGCTATGAGATTTCCTACATGCTTGCATGAACTCTGTGGTAAATCAATATTATTCAATTAGGGTTTGCATATTGATATAAAACAATTCTAGGAATTCATCCGGGGAATATAACACTAGAATTTATTTATGATTCGTTCTATACTAGTAGGCAATCTATCTATGAGCATTTGTTATCCATTATGGAATAAGGAAGTGTTCTGGATATTTATTTTGTATAATCAGAGATCATCTGTGAAGAAATTGCAATCAGCACTAGTGATATTTTAAGGACAATGTTATTTTATACTAGTAATTAATCTATCTAGGAGATGTCCAATCATTATAAAGGAGTAAGCACTGAGTCGTACGGTACTTATATTGTGTACATATAAAATATTGAAAGCTCAGCCGAGTGAGGCTCTAATATTATATGTATATATCTTTTTTCTCCAGAAAGGCTAAAGGATCAGTGTGAGATGCATGTAACCAAAGCTTTATGTTTTTATTCTCTTGCGGAATATATAATATGAATTTTATGCTTCCGACGTCAGGTCAATAACATATAAAAATTATATTACTTCTAATGCCGGAAAGAGACGATGTTACTATTTTACCTTTTTTCAAAAGTCCACCATCTACAAATTATTGAGATAATAATTTGTACACAAGTATATAATGTTACCAACCAATAGGCACACATTCACAACAATAATATTTGAGTGACATAATACTTCAGAGTAGTAAGGTTGACCCTTAAGGATTCTTCAATGATCATTAAAGCGCCCTTCTCATAGTCAGATTTAGATTTATATCCTTACTAGTACCTCATTCATGAAGGAACTCTACATATCAAGCATTCAAAGAAACGAATAATGGTAACATTATATCCGACAGAAGAATCTATCATGGAGTGCCCATTCAAATCATGCATCAATCCAATAATCATATATAAGATTCTCATCATCGTCCTCTTATGCTTTAAAAAAAAAATCATCCTTCTCTATAAATACCAAAATATACTATAATAGATTTCTCAAAGTAATTTTAAAGAACAATAAACATCTATGTATGAGATATGAGAAATCTTGACATAAATGAAAATATATTGGCAGCCTTTACGCCCCTATTTATAGTATTGGACACCTTGAATGCCCCTCTGACAAACCTCTGGGCCTATATAACCATAAAATAGATACACATTGGGAATCACATTTCATACTAGACAAAAGGAAGCCTCCTTCCTTCCATTCAAACAATAAGTAAAGTTTGTAATTCCAATTTCCAGTCAATGAAAAGAAGTAACTTTTGAAAATAAGTATTACTCCCAAAACACAAATATTAGCCGTTTCTGAAGATACAATTACATCATAAAATGTAAAAGAAATATGGTTTTTATTACATACATATATAGCATGTTACACATATCATATAGTAGCGAAAATATTCATGGATTTCATAATATATCGATTTATTAAAAACAATAATGAATACAAGAGAGTTCATTATCGATTCCCACCTCATTTCATGACAAACCACGCCTACCTCGAGATCCGTGATCCACATATTTATCTTTCAAATTGATCGTTGTTAATATTGACCAACTCCGAATCACGCAATCACTCAAAAAATATAACCATTAGGCTCACACAGTAAGCATAACACAATATTATACAAGTTCACTTTTAATAGCTAAGTGAAACTACTAATGGATATTATTCTACTAATGGTTCTATAACCTGGTGTAGATAGTGGTTGTTAATCAGGGGTAAAATAGTAAAGATTATGTTTCTAACACTAGGTCTCAGAAACATTGAACTTCATAATTCTGAAAAAAAATTTAAAGTCGGCGCTCATCCATGTCTCTCTTTATATGTACTTAATCACGTGAATGCGTCACCTGAATGGCATTATCAGTTTATTATATATAAGAATTCATCAAATGGATCAATATTCATCCTTGTACAAAATTATTAGAATATCACTGGTGCTCATTATAACATTCCCAGATATTCTATAATTTTACATAACAAGTTTTCAAGTACTAACTATAAATTTCTGAGCACAAGTGAATCAATGACATAAATATTGATTATCTAACATCCAAGACGCAAGCAAATGGTCCAAAGACCTAAAAAGGCGTTTTTACATCAAGCTTGTCACATGCAATTCTACATTTCTCTGTACAAAGTTGTGAGCTGGGAGAAATTGGTAATGAATCTAGGACTAGTTATGTACCAAAATCTTTGTATGGATATCCTCTACAACACACTTTTAAAAAAACAATCTGATTCCATCATATTGTTTTTTATAAATCCAAGAAATCACTTATTATAAAATCTGAAGTGGTATAACCCAAAAAACTTTCGGCGACAAATAACTTTCTGTTACGAGAGCCAGTATACCCAAAAAGAAAAGAAACATAAATTGATCCATATTATTATTAGCAAACTATATAGCTAGATAGCTACTATTATTCTTTTGGTCATGCTTCAATTGATTAACAAGCATAGGTGCATATACAACTATTATTTTTGCATTCTCCTTTAGCACCATAATCTTCTTTGCGAACTACACTGCATTCGCTGAGAGGGTCATATGGAACTTTGTTAACAGTACACTCGTTGTTATCATTTGTGTTGATTGATGCTTCAACCACCAGTGGAATTTCTCCAACTGCAAGGGAGATAACCATTAGGGCAAGAAGACCACACTGTACGAACGAAAGTTTCATTTTTTATATAACAAGAATTTTCTTTTCTAATCTTCCTAATTGTCTCTTGGGTAATGTCCTACAACATAGTAAAAAATCACATAAATCGGACAAACGAGCTAAGAGATATGATAAAAATTCAACTATCTCACAACTGAAAAATCTATGAATTCTCCCTGACTTTTACTTTTCCATCTTTCTTAGGCCCCTCAAAACTCAAATCCTTCATCATTGGGAGATATCTAGTTTTTTGGGAATCAAAAAGTTGGGGTAGATCCCCGAAAATGGACTCTGTATGAAGATTTTATAGCGTTTTCAGTGAAAACCCTAAATCTAAAAATTTTGACGAAGTTTCGTGAAATTATTCGTTCTTTCACTAAAAGATGAAGAAAAATTCGAGAGGGAAAAAGATTATCTTGTCCTTATTAGAAAACAAAGCTTATCCTATTTAGGCTACAAAGTTTATCCTGCTTAGCTTAACGATCTTTTTCGTCCATCTTAACAAGCTTGTCCGTCTTAGCTCCATGGACAAAGCTTGTCCGTCTTACTACCAAGCTTGTCCGTTTTAGGTGCTATCCAATCTTATCCGCGTTAACCCTAGCAATACTTGCTTGTACATTTTACCCTAAGCAATACTTACTTGTTCTCCTTGCTTAACAAAGCTTGTCCATCTTAGGCTTTATGACAATGTTTTTCCGCGTTAGCTTAGCCATTAAGCTTGTCCGTATTAGTTTCTAAAGATTGTCCATCTTAGCTATGCTCCTAATACTTATCTTTCTTATCTCTATGAACAAGACTTGTATGACCGAACTAGCAATGCTTGTCCATCCATGCTAGCAATGCTTGTCTGTCCAAGCTTGCTTCACACATCCAATTTTCCAAAAAAACTAACTTGTCGGTCCAAGTCTCCAGGCCATGCCTTTGTCTATCAAAGGCCATACTAATCCTCACTCACATGTATATGATTATTGATAGACACATTTTTGTGTCTGATTTTTCCTCAATTATCTATATCGTTAATGCTCGTTTGGTACTTATTGTGTGATTTTATGTGTTTGTAGGTCTTTTTAGAAAATAAACATTTGTGGAAAAATTGGCTCAAAAAGTTGATAAAGGCACCTGAAGAAATTACTAAAGGCACCCATGTAATTTGATAAAGGCACCCCATTGTTGGATAGGGGCACCCCATTGTTGGATAGGGGCACTCCTTCCCCTGCGTTTGAAAATGAAAATGGTGGAAAAAACTTAACTCTCAACTGCGTGAAATTGTGGAAGAAATTGTTGGATATTTTCAAGGGTTTTAGGTTGCGATTATGTTGCTACCTAATTAACAGGATTGGCAATGGTTTGGATTCGATAAAAAAAGGAAGTTTACCCTTTATCTCAAAAAAACATAGAGGAAACCATATCTCGGATTTTGGTTGTATATATAGAAGTTCTGTAGGTTTTAAAAGGAGAGTTCGATAGACATTAGCATGAAACAATCAAAACACGTTCACTGGAGTGATTAATGCCGAGAAAAAAGATGGTAAATCCATGTTGCTGCCGGAAACTAATTTATATTCGGATTTGAGATAAACGCAGTATTTTAGAGTTGGTTTTGATTTTATTTTTTGGTCCTTATCGAATAAGGATTAGTTCTTAGGGTTTTCTAGACCTATAAATAGTGAAAAGAAAGAAGAAAAATCAGAGGGGGAGGCTCGGGAAAATTTCAGGGAGGAAAAAAACTCACCTGCTGCGAAGAAGAAGAAGACCAGAAAGCTACAGAAGAAAACAGTCGAAAATCAAGGCTCCACAGAACAGTCGTTCTTTTCAATACTTTTAGCAACAGGAAGTTGTTTCAGAACTGTAGCCACAGTCCGTATGCAACACTTATATCCGTCTCAATTTCCCTGTGTCAATTATTTTTTATTTTTTTCTTCTTTTAGAGCACTTTTGAGCTATGTTTCTATCTTTTGAGAGTGTTTTGAGCATGATGAGCTAAACCCAATCACTGGGACAATGAAGGAAGCCATATTTCATGAATGAATGATAACTATTGTTGATTATTTGTGACTTTTTCATTGGTTTTAAATTGATTTATGATTTTTTCTAATTAGTTGTGATTTTGTTTGATAGTGTTTGCGGGGACTTAAGAGCTTTTGATGCGCCATGCTTACGATTTACAGTTAATGTTTTAGAAGTCTACTTTTGGCAAAGAAATAGAGTCAATAAAAGAGCTATAATTGTTAAAGAATCATTGTAGAAATCATTCAGAAGTGATTTTTGTGGAATCCTGAGTCCCAGTTTCTCCCAATATTGTTAAAATATTTTATTTATTTTCTATTTTAAATCATAACTAGGTCTAAAACGAATCTTCACAAGTCTCAGTGAACGAACTATTTTTACCACTTTTCTAAAATGGTCGCTTATGCTCAACATGCTACACTTATTTCTACAAAGAAAGCATGTCAATGCAAATTGACCTAGTTGAATACACATTGTTCCTTATAAATAGAATAAATAAATAATTACATATTTTATTTTGGTCTTGCTAGACTCACCAGGATAGCCAAGCAGGACAAGCCTTTAGTCAAAAGACTAACTAAACAAGTCTCATTCGACGTAATATTAATAGTGCTTAAATGCTATAAAATTTACACGAGACATCAAAGATGTCACAAATGGAGGGATATTCACTAGGGTTTTGGTCTGGCAGTCTACGACATGTGGTGTATCAGTGCATCCATTAAAGAGAAAATCTCCGGAAAGTTTGATTAGCAGTTAAGTAGATAAGTAGTCGGTTGAGCAACCGCCCATTCATCCTCAATCAAGGTGGGAACAATTACTAAAACTTTATCCACCATCTCCACTTCACCACTATTCCACTAGCGATACTTTCTTCATGGGATGAGGTCAGGTGAACGGTGATGATAGCTATATAAATAGATTTCTTAATCTATTGAAAACATGAACAAAACAACACAAGTCTAGCAACTTGATTTCCATATAATCTTCTCATTCTTTACAGAGATTTGTTCATAGATATTCACACATATCATATCCTACATAGTCTGGTACTCTAACCTTAACCTTTCTCTCTTTTCCCTTCCTAAGACCAACCTTTATCATCCCCTTTGTTACTGAAGCAAGACTAAAACGACCATTGCCTGGTTTATACCAGATTGTACTGATTTATCTCTCGAATCTAAAAAAAGCACTTCTATATTATAAATGTTTAAGGGTCAGAAGAACATTCATCTGCTTACCCCATTTTTCCTAACTTACCCTCTGAAATCGTTTCCCCCCATAATTTTTTTGGAGACCATAGTGGGAGATATATCTCTCAGTTGCAAAGCCAATTTCTCAATTTCTCAGTTTTTCAATTTTTCTTAGTTTCAGAAGCGGTCGATCTTAGGTCAGGTTCAATAACTAGCTCTCAACACCAATTCTGCTACCACCAGCGCTGGTGCTCCTGTTACAAGAGACTTTTGCCCATACTCAGGAAATCAACTTCAACTACACCTGCTTTGCTGGACAGAGCCAGACCTGCTATGAATAGAGCATAGTGTTAACAAACAACTCAGAAGTAAGCAATACAACATGCAACCATCTTTCATTGTTGTGACTGAAGGACGCCAGCACCAGATTTCAACTCTAACATCACATGCATGCCATCCCCATCGGAAAGGAAAGCGACATCGGCTGTAGCTCCAGCATCGGCTCGATGACAACAACAACAACCAAATGAAGATCCATTCTTTCTCGACTTCCCGAAATCTTAGAAGTGTGGATACCGAATTACACCATCAAGTTACCCCCCATTTAAAATCCACCAACATAATAACGAATGACAAATCCTAGGAGAGTTGCACTTGGGGACTAAAAGAGTACACATAAATAATTTCCTTGTCATAAGTTTCACCATGCCTAGAGAACCTATCAGTCAAACAATTCAGTCCATGATGGGACACATGTACGAGCTTTTTTACTTCTCAAAGACGTAGGGCAAGGACACGTTCATTTCTCTTAATCATATTGTATCTGGCAGGAAATTACCTCCACTTAATGCATACAAGGCACACACTGATCATACACAAATTAAGAAAAATAAAAAAGGGTGTGACTGGGGAATTCTCACTGCTGCTTGCCTCAGTAACACTGAATTCGAAAGAACTTTAATTAATGCAGGCACTATAATATATATCATCCCTGTCAAGACGCCACGAGTTGTAAGGATTGCATATAGTGAAACCGTCCATATATCAACCACAATTCAAGACCCTGAAGGAGAATCTATGGATGCCCATGGATATATTAGTCTTGAAGTGCAAACGGGTTCTACATGTGCTACAACCAAATTTTACATAACCAAGGAAGATATGGGTTACGACATGATTCTGGGGCGTTCATGGTTACACAGTGACAAGACCACAGATCACCATATATCCTTATTGGCACACTTACTTCAAGCAGATAACTCTATACCTCACAAAAAAGTTGTGGCAGATGATTCCCTTTTATAACCAGAAAAATTTCAAGACTTGATGGCAAAAAAGCAAGATCCTGGAGAAGATGCAACATCATACGTCGAAAAGTACCGTGCTCAAGTAAAGCTCACTGAGCTTATCTCCTTACCACTAAACTTCCTTCACACCTTTTATGCCTGGGGACTTGAGTTAGCTGGAAAGCTCAATTCCGCTCTAGTCAGACGTTACTAGTAGATAGTTTCACCTCTTTAATGTTTTTCCAAGTAGATTAATCTGACTCCCCTTTAAGTCGAATATCATATTGAGTAATTTATTACTCAATTGATGTCCAACCACGATGGAAAGAAGTAAAGTGCTACGATTTTCAAAAGTCCAACGCATAATAATCGCTCCTATATGATATCCAAAGTACACACCCTGGATTCTATGCAAGTATAGCCACTATAGATTCCCACTCAACTACCACAACAATGGTGTGTACATTTCTACCAAGAAAATAAGATGCAAGATGGACAACACGATGTACAACAAGGCATTATCATCTAATGAAGTATCAACGTGCACGCCATACTTTCTGGTCGAGGATTTCACAAGCTCAGATCCATATCCTACTCATGTTCAAAGGGTTGAACGTTCTTTTAATCCTTTCCCCTATCAACATCTACACACCAGTTTGAGATTACACTAATACTTTCAAGAAGAAGTAATGCTTCCAAAGTGCTACCTTTGTAGGAAATAGAGACGCTACTAACCTATACATCGTGAGAATCCTATCCAATGGAAAAAGTTTATTCTCCTCTTATAATTGAACGAGATGGTACCCCAAGTCTATAAAATTTCCAGTGCAATAAGGCACCAATGAATCAAATGGGAGAAGTTACGTACCAACTTCAATTATTCGTCCCACTAGCAGACGACTAGGTCAAGCTGTGTTTTCCTTTTCTCATATTAGAATATTGATGTATCAGCCTTCTCACCTTACAAAGCATATAGGTCCTCATGTTGCACCACAGCCTATCCAACTATCATCATCGAAGTTAAGGAATGCATTGGAACTATCGCCATGGCTACTGTGGAGAGGACTAATATCCGCGTAGAAGACAAATACAATTACTTCCTATCTATATAAAATGTTCAAGAGGACTGACCACCTATGAAGTTATAGATGGTGAGTTTTTAACAAAGGCTAGAATTGTAAAATTACCCTCTAAGCAACAAGAACATATATATGCATATGTTTAATATAGAATATTGTGCTTTTATTTATATTCCGCAAGTGAATTAAGAATACATACTCTATCTAAACATACTAAATTGGCCTTGTATCCTTATCAATACTCGTAATACCCATGCCATCGCGGCATAATAATGCATTTGCACTATGATGCTCTCACTTACGCAACTTCGGCTCAGTGATGCATTGGATCATGCATCACGGCATAATAGTGCATTAGCACTATAATGCTCCAACTTATGCAATTTCGACTTGGTGATGCATTGGATCATGCATCACGGCATAATAGTGCATTTGCACTATGATGCTCTCACTTACGCAACTTCGGCTCGGTGATACATTGGATCATGCATCACGGCATAATAGTACCTTAGCACTATGATGCTCCAACTTAAGCAACTTAGGGTTAGTGATGCATTGGATCATGCATCACGACATAGTAGTGCCTTAGCACTACGATATTCTCACTTACGCAACTTCGGCTCGGTGATGCATTGGGTCATGCATCACGGAATAATAGTGCATTTGCACTATGATGCCTCCTCGGATACGCATGACGCGTAGTAGGGACTTAACATTATAATTCGAGGTCAAGGAATCCACACCCTAATGCATATCTGGGTAAGCTTTATAAGCTTAGGATGAAGCTTCAACCCAGGCCATGACGCATCCTTGAGTAAGCTCCATGTAAAAATTGCGGGTGTTACAACTGCCCACTCCATACTGGAGAGAACTAGACCAGCAAAAGAAGGGAGTTGTAGAGATACTCGTGGGAATCGCCGGCTAGTCAACAAACAGTACAACATCTAACCATCAATTGGTGTTGTCAGTAACGAGGGACCCAAGAGGAAAGCTTCACCCCAATAGAAATCACAAACTAAGCGTCTTCCTTCCACTCCAGCCGTGAACTAGGGATCAACCCAGTGAGTCACTTGCTCTCAAGGTATCCCTAATGGGACGCGGCAACAACCACAGCAGCCACAACGGTTGCAAGTAGAGGACATAAAACCTGATGTAACTTTCCCTAATTTTTCAATTTCCCATGAAAGAGGTCCTTGACTTATTGGAGACATGGGTGCAAGAAGGGATCATCAAATTACCACTTCTACGACGCCCACCTACTCTATAGGAAATGGCTGACCCGAGATACTGTCGTTTTTATCGATTTGTCAACCATCCCACCAGCGAGTGTAATGGTTTAAAACATTCTTCAAGGAGAAATTAGAATCAAGAGAATTGCGGTTGGGGACTGAAGGTATCCACAAAAATCCACTTCCCTTCATAAGTTTTACTATTTCTGAAGTGCCGGTCAACCAAATAGTTCAATTATTAATGGAGCGCATGTGTGAACTTCTCCATTTTTCAAAGGACTAGCATGTGGATCTATTCGATGCCCTCAATTGAGTTGTATCGTATAAACACCTACCATCCCTTGATGATAACACCTACGCCCGGGAGGGGCCCTTCTTAGAAAACATGAAGAGTCAGAATGATAAAATGGATGACCGGGGACTCTTCACCACGACAAGTCTCAGAGGCGCTAAGTTCAGAAAGACGCTAATTGATACTGGTATGGATAACAATATCATCAGCATCGCGACCTTAAAAGCAACAGGTGTGACTCGACAAGAAGTTATACGCTCGCCGATGACAGTCAAAGACTCTGAAGGAATAACCAAGGACGTTTATGGACACATCATTCTCACAATTGCAGTAGGGACCACTCACACAAGCACCAAGTTTCACATTTTCAAAGGGAGGCACAATTACGATATGATCCTACGATGTACTTGGCTCCAACAATCAGCAGCCATCATAAGAGCTTGGCCAGAATTCCTACCTCGAGTTAAATGCCCTATTCCTGTAGGCAGAACCAGCATTAGTAAGGACCTACCTTTGTACCTAGAATAATACCAATTTCTCATAGCCTTGATGGGGGACCAATCCCCAACCGAAAGTGTATCAGCTTAGTCAACCGATTTCGCACTCAGGTAGCACTTGGCCAATTTGCTTCCTTGTCATTGAACCATCCTCACATGCTAGGAAACTGGGAACTAGACCTCATTGTCGACGACAGTCACGCTCTAGCCTATTGCTACGATTGGATCACTACTCCAGTTCAACACTTCAACAAATAGGTAGAAAATACTCCTATCTCTCACAAACCACCGGAATTATCAAAGATATTCTCTCTTATATATGGTCCAATAGACATGAAGGAAGAATTTCAACCATAGGAATCAGGAGTTCACAAAGCCAAGACAATCAATCCGAATATTTTTCGAGTAGGGGATCCAGTTCTCAAAGCATCAAGACGTCGTCGTCCCTCTTACTGGGAAGGACCCTATAGAGTCTCGCGGGATACCCCTAGCGGCTACTATGAACTGATCACCAAAAAAGGTGAACCTATCACGACAGTTATTCATGGCAAATGACTCAAGGCTTTCGACTGAACATCGCATTATGACCCTTATTTCCTTGTTTTCCTTCATGTAGTTTTTACAATTCCTCCAAAATACCTACGAGTAATTTTATTAATCAAGTAGAGTTATCATTTCTTCTTTAAAGAAAATCTTTATGGATTACCTATCTGAACAAACTCATATGAATTTTTTTCGAAATGCCTAAAGGTTTAAATTCAAGCCAACCTTTAAAAAAAAAAAAAAAAAAAAAAAAAAACCCCTCAAAAACATACTTTCACCCTTCATGTCTCGACCTCCCTGAATTAACTCCGAGGCTTTTGTGAATTCTCAACAAGATAGAGACCTACACATGTCCTGAAGTTTTATCAGGAGGAAAGAGTTTATGTCTGTGTCAGGGATGACCCAATCACCAACACTAGGATTATCTACAGAGAATCGGCAGAGCTTTCTCCATATAACTCAACGTAGGTGGATGAAAGAAAAAGTTCCCCATGCATACGAGTACTGGGAAGGAGTCCTTCTAGAGCCAAAATGAACATTCGCACTTGTACTAGGATATTTACTGGGAGTACTACCTTCGACAAGCACCCAATCAAGGGTCCTTCAATGATATTCACTATAAGGATGGCATTATCTATATGTGGGTCAACGGTAATTCTTGTTCCATCCCTGGCAAGTCTAATCTTTTGATTTTGATTATTTTCCCCTAAAAGTAGAGAGAATGTTGGCAAATCGGGTCATAATGTCTCAAACATAAAATTCTTGAGCATGAACCATAAAAATTGTCATACGTACTCATAAAAATCATATACAATCATTACTAAGTGTATTCAATGGATTATATGATCCGAAACAATCACAAGACGTTTTACAAAAAAACGTCCCAGAATCAATTTTTGCCACCTCTCGGAAACCCTGGAGCTGACAACAATTGGTGATGAATCTGGGAGTGGTTCTTATATCAAAAGTTTTGTATTGAAGTCTACCACAACATGTTAAAATAACGTATCAATCGTACAAGTGAGCTAAGAGTTATGTCAAAAAAGGCTAGCAAAGTCAAATCTGAAAACTGTCAGGATTTTCCTGAAAACTTCCTGAGTTCTACTGTTCAGACGTTTTGACGACCCAAACAAGCTCAAAACCTGGATTTCCTGTTCAGTTGTAGGAAATTTTTTCCTAATAAGGATAATAAGGGTCAATCATCCAAAATGGAGGACATATGAAGATTCTATGGCATTTTTCTCAAATGCTATACTTCTGACATTTTTATGAAGAAAATTGACGAAACTTTCTAAAAAAGATTGTTTATTCATTAATTTACAGAAAGGGAGACAATAATGCTAACTTACGAGAAAGTATTAAAATAGTAATATAGTTCCATCATAATAGCCACACGGATTGTTTAATTAAAAGAAGATATCTACGAAAAAGAGGAAATGAAGGATAAATTAAAATTTAGTCAGAAGACTCAGAATCTGAGTCAGAGTCGTGCTCATCATCACCTTCTTCACCGGAATCATGTTCTTCCCGGTCTTCTTCAGATTCTTCTTCTTCAAGGTCTTCTACTCCAGAGTTATCTTTTGGAATCCCGTCAGGGTCCTCCTCTAAATCCTCCTCGGTATCCTCGTCAGGGTCGGAAGGACCCGCCTGCATGGTTAACCAAGCATCAGCACGCTTAGCTTCACGGTCATCCTTCGTTTTGGAGAAAGATCCATACTCAGACTCATATGCCATGGTAGCTTCACGATCCACCTTAGAAGGGTACTCATCCGCATCAGAATCGGAGCCAAACCATAGGGACGGACACCTCGCTCCATTTGTTCAGTTTTCTCTCTTCTGGCAACTGCTTGAAAATGTTGTTTCTCTATGAAAACTGTGAGTTTCTCATTATCAACCCTTTTCTTCTCTAATTCCTCTTTGCGTCTTGCTTCTTCTTCAGCATTACTCGCAAAACAGAGATCCAGAGCATATTGACGAGTTTCCTTCAAGCGATCGAGAGGCATACCTCGAATAATTTTCGTGGCTTTGTTCAAACAACGGATTATTTTCGATTGCGCTTCTTGAGGAGAATCCACCTTCATCCTCTTGCTTCTGCAACCTAGTTTCTTGCTTGAGGGATCAGAGCAATGGTTTCGACCATGGATTGCCATGATCTACATAAAACACAAAATAACAAAAGATAATACTTCATCAAGAAAGAAAAGAAAACTTCTCTAAGGTTTTAATCTATTAACCAATGATTAAACTTACTGGTATTCTTGTTGCTGCTGCGAAAAAAAAAATTTTATTTTGCTCCAGAAGAACATTGATGAAAATAGGGTTTTGAGGGAATAATATTCTTAGTGTTATCAAGATATATATATAATATGTGAGAAAAATTTGGAAACCCTAGCTTATTAAGTTAGCGATTCAAAAAAAAAAAAAAAAAGGGGACGTGCTTACCTTGTTCCTAGCCAGTGACACTCTATTACTTGCCACCACCAATATCTTCTTTTGCTAAAAAAAACACAAGGTGACGTAAAGAAAAGAAAAAAGGCATATATATAGGTTCCAACTTGAAGAGTCCTTGTTCAATTAGGAAACAAAAAAAAAAGTGGCGCAAATTGACCTTCCTGTTGGCTGCGTCGACTTTGGCTTCTCCACCTGTGGAAATCAGTATTTCAAGCAAGGATGAGGGTGCTTACTATCCACAACCAAACTTCACGATAAGGGGTGCATATCTCAATATCCAGAAGCTAAGCATATCTTCCTTTACTCTTAAAATTTCAATTATGCATATATAATTATTGAAAGCATGTTGTCACCATCTAGTGCTTACTGTGCAACATTATTGTTCCTCATTAAACATGGGACTTAATATATATGGTGAGTTTTTGACAAGGGTTATAATTGTAAAATTGCTCTCTACTAAGCAATAAGAACATATATGTGCATATTTATGCGCATATGCTTAATATAGAATAATATTCTTTTATTTATATTCCGCAAGCGAATTAAGAACACACTCTACTACACATTATAAATTGGCCTTGTAGCCTTATCAATACTCATACTACCCATGCCATATCGAACTAGTCTCAAGTCGCATAAATTCCACGGCTGAATTCCTTGAACTTGCCTCGAATGAGCATTGATGTTCTAGCAACATCCATTAAACTCGGGAAAAGCTAATGCTAAAACCCTGAAAAACATCATAGCTTAATGCTTCATTCGCAACAAATGCTCTTCAAATTGCTATTCCGAGTTTAAATGTGCTACTTTAGCACTTTGCTTAAATATAAGCTATAAATAGTACACCACTC
Organism: Papaver californicum; assembly: GCA_023531435.1. NCBI lineage: Eukaryota > Viridiplantae > Streptophyta > Magnoliopsida > Ranunculales > Papaveraceae > Papaver > Papaver californicum. The sequence goes on along the minus strand of JAJJMC010003668.1, from coordinate 1,654,175 downwards.
CTCTTGGATGCGCCACAACTAAGAAACAATGCCATAAAAGATGCATTGAATCTCCGATCTAGGCCAGTCCTAGCTTTTTCTCATATTAGCGCCAAGTTAGCACTAACTACTTTGTTTAGCGCCGCATTGGCACTAGTTAGCAACAATAGCGCTAAAAGCGCTAACATTCGTGGCGCTGAAACCTAGAACCTGAGAAGCGCTAACTAGCCTAATAAGGCCTTAGCCAACGTATCATCACCTTGGAAACTAAACCTTAGCACCAAAGTGCTAACCCTAATCTAAGCGCCAAATGCACTAACCCTAGTGGACAAGTGTGCCACAGGGCCCATGCGCCTCCAAAGCCGCGTCCCCAGCTCCGTGACGCCCATAGCTTCTCCCTGACGCCCTTGGTATTCTCTTTGGCGACCTTGACCCCTAGCGCGTCCCTGACCACATCCCATGCGCGTCCTAGCTCCAATACCTCCCCAGCCATCCATGCACGTCATTGATGCCTATGTGCCTCTAAGGCCGACGTTTCCCTAGCTAGCCTCAGCATCCAAGGCATATACATCCTAGCTCTTATGCGTTGCTAGCCTCTCTAGCATGTCCTAGGATAATATGCCTTCAATGCCAATGCACCTCCAAGGCTATGCATCCCTAGCTAGCTTCTTGGCATCTTAACCCTAGATCCTATACATCGCTACCAACTCCATCACCCATAGATCTTAGGCGTCTCTAACACGCCTAACACGTTCCTGGATAACAACCATGGCTAGTACGCCTCTTGGCCTAACACATCCATAGTTAGCGACTTGGCCACAAGTACATTAATGTTAAAACCTCAGTACTAACTATACAATTGAAGTGCTAACTTCAAAACTTATTGATACCAACCTTCTAGCTCTAGTAAAATTAATATTTACTAGAGGTTTTGCATATTTGTCTTACTCCTGAGATGTTAGCGCACTAGCCTTTTACGTTAAAAGAGTTAACACCTTTTTATTTGCACTAAGTAGCTAGTGTTGGTTTTTGTAGCTACTTTTCTTAGAAATACGCCTTTCTTCTCAATATAGTTCGAACATTAAGTCTTATAAGAATTCTAATGGGTCTCCTTGCTTAAGGAGACCTCTACAACATTTGACCTCAAATTCCTCTCAGACTTACAATAAGTCACTTGTGAGCTAATACTTAGCCATTAAATATGCCATATTACTTTCAAGATAGTATATGGCCATTGAACTTCCCAGACTCGACACTATTCAGTATGGCTATCATTCTAGTGAGTCACACAACTTACCTCATTGACTTAGCAAGTCATTTGACTTGAATTGACTTATTCAAAACCATAGCGACTTATAACTCCATTATTTCCACGAGATATCAAATACAACATGGGGGGATTTTCATTGGGGTATTGGTATGGTAGTCTACGACATCTTGGGTGGTGACACAACCCCCACGAACAAGAAGGTAACAAAAGGTGGGCGGTTACAGAGCAGTTGAGAGGATGAGGAGTAGTGGTCATACAGGTCTTCCTTACTTTTCGGGCACTACCCCACTACAATCTCCACAATCATCACTTCTCCATCTCTCCTTAACTTCCACGACTTATGAGAAAATAAGTGTGTCATCTTCAAACTATAAATAGATGATTCTCATTTATTCGAAACAAGACGGAACAAGACAACCATACAATCAGTCTGGAGAAAACAAAACTTACAGAATTAGCGATTCATGTGAGGAGAATTCATTCTTCCTCACACACTACTAATATTTCGCATCCTTCTTTGCTTCCCTCCCTTAAGACCTACCTTAATCCTTTCCATCTTTGTAATCGAAGCAGGACGTAAACGGCTATATATTGGTTTAGGATCGTCCTATTCGATCTTGATCTCTCGAACCTACTTGAAAGTACCACTTTGCATTATATTTGTTTTCACCCTAAAACAGAAGTATAGTGCTAGTTTGCATGCTCAATCTGACAATGTTTACTAGCACAGACACTCAAAGCCAACGCCGACTTCGACTACAATTTCCATCCAAGTTCATGTTTCATCCACAACGCATCAGCAACAATGCAGTGAGACTATTATATCTCTCTTGTTCTATACAAGAGGATTAATTTCTAAAGAAATGATAACTCTATCATATAATATTATGTCTAGTCTAGTGGTAGGTTCAAAGTGAACTACACTTGAGGACTGATAATTGGAACGAGGCTTCTCTTCCCCAACACATAAGAAAATTTACTATCTATGAAAAGCTGATTATTTGAAGAAACAAATCGTTGATGAAAAGTTTGAATGAAGTTCATTCACCCCTCTAAGACTCAGTCGTCAATTTTTAATCAGTGTCAATTGGATCATTAAGTTCAGCAACATAAAAATTTCCAATTCAATTAGGTTATTGTTGTCAGCCACACATGTTTTTTTTGTATCATCAAAGCCACCACCTCACCTCTGATCAACCTGCAATACTGTCAGGTCCACTTCTTCGTTCTTCATCAGCTATTGTTGTCACTTGATGCTTGCTCTACCTTTTTATGTTGAGGATGTCACCTACTTGAATTCTCCAGGAGTTACTTAGATTCATGTTGTTTATCTTCCCAGTCATCCGCTAGTTACAACTTCTACCAGTGGGAAAGTACAATGCAACATCCAATATTTATCTTTTGTCATATAACATTCTAATGGAGCATCAGAAGCAGCAAACTTGGATAGATGCATTGTTCTGGTATCTTAGATACCTGTAATATGTATGTGAAATTTGTTCTTAGTAATGGAGTTGAAAACTTCATATCAACTTTAGCATCAAAAGATGAATACTCATGAGCAGAATATCGACTACTATACGCTATCAACGTTGGCTACTCACCTTGGCTCGACGCCTACGTACCTGTATTTCCACTCTAGATATATCATCACAATCAAGCATATTATACAGAACCACAGTAACCTACGTATATGAACTGTACTAGTTGATGAACCACATGGGACTAAGATTGATGGTCTGCATACAAATATTTAGTGTGTCGACTCTTAAATCCGCGACATAGAGGTCATGGGAGTTGAGACGTTTTATAAAATGAGCATGAGTTTATACACATGTGGACTGTGCCTATGCCTGCTTCGCTTTGGCGCTAATCTACTGACAAAGAGACATCATACTGAAGTTGAGGTTCCCTCTACCACTGGTCACAAGGGAGACACAACCATCTTCAACATCGATAAATACTCAACAAGCAAAGTAATCCAAGCATCCTTGTCCGTCCAAGCCCTAGCTTGTCCATCCAAGTCTCATGCTTTCATGTCCAACCATGCTTCCTTTCTATATCCGTCCGACTATATAGCATCCCTCTTGCCAGTCCAACCATGTGTACATGTTTTGTCAGACTAAAATCCAGAATTACAGACGCTACCTCATGAATGATAATGGCGTGCCTCTATATGTTCCCGTTGATCATTCTCGACTTGTATATCCATTAACGAGACGATATTCGAAGTTCAAGCCTATTGCAATATCTCTGGCAATAACTAACAACTAAGCCTTGTTATTTTATTTTCTTCAATATTAAACCTCAGAATTCTGCAAAGAATTTTAAAGCAGGTGCTCATCCCTGTCTCTATATATATGTATGACTGAACTTATCAGAGAAACTACATATTCGGTCAAATTTACTGAATTAACCAACATTCATCATTGTACAAAATTATTAGAATAATACTGGTGCTTATCACAATATTCCCAGATGTTCTATGATTTTTGCATGAAAAATCTCAAGCTCTTAGATGGATTGCCCACAAGTACAATTTTTTTTTTGAGTATTCTATGGTGCTATATTCCACAGCTTAATTCCCAAAAAATACTTAATGAATTGAACAACATTCATCACTGTAAAAAATCATCAGAATAAAACTGGTGCTTATTACGACATTCCCAGATGTTCTATGATTCTTACATGACAAATGTCAAGCTTCTAAATGGATTTCCCACTAGTATAAAGCAATTTTGAGTATTCTTTGGTGCTATATTCCACAACTGAATTGCCGAAAATTACCTTGAATCAACATTCTTCTCTGTACAAAATTATTAAAATAATACTATTGCTCATTATAACTTTCCCAAATATTCCATAATTTTTAAATAACAAATCCCTGGCTCGTAGATGGATTGTACACTAGTAGAAAGCAACTCAAACTTGTTCCAGGTGCAATAATTCCGCAACTGAATCCCTAGAACATGTTCCACATATACATATCAATATTAAGACTTATATTGAGTAACATTGATTCATTATTGTATTCATAGTATCTATATAGACCTTCAATACTTGAAGTCTATTTATCAATAATGAAATGTTGAACTCATCCATGCCCAACTCTCAGCTAAGTGTCATGGACCTACTGTTGCTGTATATTCATTAAGGCTCTCACTGAGTAATATTGAGGCACTACAATCTACACAATATCGTGTATATAATGCATTCAATATCTGGGGACTATGCATCAATAATGCATTTATTTCCTGAATAAATTATTAAATTCCTTTGTGCCCAGTCTTAACTGAGTCACATGGATTTGTCGTAATATTTTTTCCTATGTGATCATCTGATGCGATCATTAATGCCCAAGCCTGCGTCAAAGGTATACTTGGGAAGCAAAAGCTAAACAATTGCACTTCTATTAGACTGTCACAATCAAGTGCTTACTACACAACATTACTCGTTCGACGCTAAGAAGGGAACTTAATGTAGATGGTGGTTTTTTTTCAGGGGTAAAATAGTAAAGATTATGTTTCTAACACTGGGTCTCAGAAACATTAGACTTCATATTTCTACAAATAATTTTAAAGTAGGCGGTCATCCCTGTCTCTCCCTATATGTACTTAATCACATGAATGCGTCACCTGAATAATCTCATCATATTATTACATACACGATCAAAATTCATTAGATGAATCAACATTCATCCCTAGACAAAATTATTAGAATATCACTGCTGCCCATTATAACATTCCCAGATATTTTATAAGTTTACATAATAATAATTCAAGCACCAACTATAAATTTCAGAGTACAAGTGAATCAATGACATAAATATTCATTATCTAACATCCAAGACGCAAGCAAATGGTCCAAAGACCTAAACATGCGTTTTTACATCAAGATCGTCAGGTGCAATTCTATACTGCCCTGTACAAAGTCGTAAGCTGGGATCAATTAGTAATGAATAGGGATGGGTTATATACCAAACTCTTCGAATGGATGTCTTATACATGATGTGGATTATAAATGTGGTAAAAATAGGTTTCAAACTCTTGAATTTGTGAAGATTGATTTTAGATTCAAACTCTAATAATTAAACTAGAAAACTCAAAACAAATTTGGTATTAAGATTAAAGAGTCACGGAGACTCAAGATTCCACCATTAATCAATTAAAGTGATTCGGTCTAATCAATATTCATGCAATTTCTTACATTTAAAGTGATTCTAATATGTTCCAAAAGTAGATTTTTAAAATAAAAATTATAAATCGAAAGTATAGAACATAAAAAACCCTAGACTATGCATGGTCTATCAAAAGAAATCACAATTGTTTAATAAAAATCCTTAAATCAATTTTTAATCAAAGCAGATAATCATAAAAGAAATTGCAAAAATCAATTAAAATAGAAATATACCACTTTTGTTGGAACAATGGCTTCCTCCGTCACCTCAGCAAGGGTTTAGCTCCTCATATTAATCACTTGCTAAAAATAATGGTCCATGGCTCAAAGTGTTTACAAATGATGAAAAAGGAAAAAAAATAAAGAAAACAGTGAGTTTGGAACGTTTATAGGCGTTACCGACTTACTGTTACAGAGCAAGGATGAAAATAAATATTGTAAAGCTGAAGATATATGTTGTAAATGGATGAAGAAACCGTGGCTGAGAAGTTAAAGAAAACGTTGTCGTAGCCTCTGTTCTTCGTGTTCTTCAGCAGAAGTAGAGAAAAATTCCTGGAAAGATTTTTTTCGCTCTGTTCGTCTCCTGAGCCCTCCCTAAACTCTCTATCTTCCTCTAAGACCCTTGACACTACTTTATATACTCATAACACCTCCAAATCTTCTCCTTAATGCTCACATAATTCTCTTTAAAAGAGAATAATCTCGGGAAAATCTTCTCTCGTTGTTTGTTGATTCGACCACGATAATTCTTGATGTTTCTTTCCTGAACAAGGAAGTTTTTTCCTTACAAGACTCGAGAACGAAATCTCCCGGTATTTTCCTTTATTGCAAAACATACCCGAGAAATCAGTTTTTTCCATTTTTAACACAATCGTCTATTTTTTGACTAGATTTGTTTGTGTTTCTAACTTGTGTACAACTCTTCTGTTAATTAGGAAAGAGTATTTTTCGCCATTAACTCTTTTATTCTTTCCAAAATTCTCTTAACCAAATCATGCAGATGAGATATATTGTTTCCCGCTAATATAATGTTTTGAAATGGGAAGAAGATGGTGTCCTCTTATCCTATGCTGGGGTTCTCTTTAGCACATGTCCTAGGGTGCCTTTATCAAATTTTTCGGATGCATTTAGTAATTTTTCAAGCCGATTTTTCCAAACATGTTTATTTTCCAAAAATACCTACACATACTTAAGAACACAATGTTAGTATAAATTTGAGTTCTAACAATATAAAAATTGGGAACAAATTAGACACACAAAGGTATCTATCAAATACCCCCAAACTTATTATTTGCTAGTCCTCGAGCAAATCTAATCTAGAAAATCCTAATTCACTATTGCAGGTATCGCGATTGCACTTAGCGTGTGCAACAAGCCTTTGAACCCATATGTGTCCCTATCGGACGAGTTATAGTCTCATGAGGGTTTACAAGAGGTTTACCCATAAAACCTTTACTCCGAACTCTAGCTATTTGTGAACGATTGAGGGTAGACACTAAATAAGCTATTTAGTTGGCATACTAAATTCTTCGCCTATAAGAATCATTACCCTTTATGAGTTCTATTGTTGTACACAAGTTTGCACTCAGCGTACCAAAATTCATATAAGAATGCAAAACTTTACTCAAATAATCATCAAACGTTCCAGAACTGAATGAAAATTATCAACATTCACATTGCTCAGAATCAATCAAATTCAGACACATGGATAGATTAGAAGATGGATATAGAAGTAATGAATGGTGCACATGTTGACTAAGGTGAACGGTATTTCCTATATCTGTCTGAAAGTCACTGCCAGGATGAATCCTAATGGATTGAGATACGCCCCACTGGTTTTAATCCCTATACTAACATCGACTCAGCTGGTATATACAAGGGCCCCATTGGTCTATTTATTGAAAATAAAACAATTATCTTTATTAAATATACTAACAACATGATTGTATCAATTTGAATCCAAGTGCATACTCCTTATCTGCATCTTACATGATAGTTCTCATGGATCCTGCGTTCCACGCTTGCTTAGGCGACGGAGACAGGGAGAAAACACACATACTGCTATCAAAATGTCAATACTCGATTTATTTATTTTTTATTTTTATTTGTTTGAAACAATGGGCTAAATAATATAGTAATGGGGCTTGATCTCAAACACTCTACTTCATCCTGGCGGTGATAACAATTCAGTATTGGTGCCCCACCAAATCACTTAGAGAAACACAAAAATTACAAAAATAAAAACAAAAGGTGATATGGTCGAGATAGACTCCGAGATATGCTTGTTCAATGATTATCATGTTATTTCTAACACCTATGTTAGGCCTCCTATTATGAATAGACCATTTAGCTTGGCACACCAATTCCTAAAGAAAAAAAGTTAAGTTTTCATCTACCTAGAAAATGGTTAGTATGATCCTTAATTGTTCACAAGTTTCTAAAGTTTGGGGTTTTATTATTTCAACTAAAAGTTTCTCCCTTACCCCCAAACTTAAACCTAACATTGTCCTCAATGTTTCAAATTAAAGTGAAATACCAAAAATATAAGTAACTATAGGAATAAAGAGGTAAGTCAGAAAGATAGTACCTGGTGAAGCGTAATAATCCTTCTTTGGAAAATAAGACATAAAAATAAAAACAAAAACCTACAAAAATTTACTAATGTACAACAACATCCTTGATGGTCAATCAAGGTAAGCAGGGTCCTCCAGAGGGACCTCCTCAACATCACCTGCAGAAAAAGGCTCTAAAAAGGGCTTCAATCTCTGATCGTTAACCTTTGAAGAACTACTACCATCCAGTGTCTCAATCTCAATAGCACCATGAGGAAAAACAGTGCGAAATATAACAGGACCCGTCCATCAAGAGCATAAGTTCCCAGGGAATAGATGCAAACGGGTATCATACAGAAGAACTTTTTGACCTGGAGAAAATGACTTTCTTAAAATATTTCTATCATGCACAAGTTTCATTTTGTTCTTATACTCCTTAGCACTATTGTATGCATCTTTACAAATCCCGTCCAACTTATTGAGTTGGAGCATCCTGTGAGTTCCTGCCTTGTCAAGCGAAAAAATAAGTTGTTTTACATCCCAATATGCTCTATGCTCTATCTCGACGGGCAGGTGACATGCCTTGCCGAAAGCTAGACGATAAGGTGAGCCCATAAGGCATCAGTGAGCCTCAATGACCAGTCTTTCATATTAGGATTAACTGTTTTCTCTAAAATACATTTTATCTCCCTGTTGGAAACCTCTACTTGACCACTAGTCTATGGGTGGTATGGGGTAGCTACTTTTTGGGTAATACCATATTTCTTCATCAAAATCCTAAATGGTTGATTACAAAAGCGTGACCCTCCATCACTAATTATAGCTCGCGGTGTACCAAAACGTGCAAATATGTTATCATTCAAACATTGGACCACAACCTTGTGGTCATTTGTTCTACATGAAACCGCCTCAACCCACTTAGACACATAGTCTACAGCGACAAAGATGTACAAATAACCAAAAGAATTAGGAAAAAGACCCATAAAATTAATGCCCCACACATCAAAGACGTCAAATTAGAATAGGGTTCAAAGGCATCATATTTCTACGGGAAATGGTTCCTAACTTCTGGCAACGGTAACAAGTAACACAGTAACGGTGGGTGTTTTTAAACAACGAAGGCCAGTAAAATTCACACTACAATATCTTAGCAGCGATTTTCTTAGTACTAAAATGACCCCCACAAGCATGATCATGACAAAAGGAAATAATACTGGACTGGTCATTCTCAGGTATACATCTCTTAATAATCTGGTCTGGACAATACTTAAACTGATAAGGATCATCCCAAAAGAAATGCTTAACCTCGGCTAAAAACCTAGAACGATCTTGTTTACCCCAATGTTGGGGCATTCGACCAGTAACAAGATACTTCACTATATTTTCATACCAAGGTAATCGGGAAACAAGGAAAAGTTGTTCATCAGGAAAACTATCCCTCACAGGAGGGAAATCATCAGGGGAATCAAACATAAGCCTAGACAAGTGGTCTGCTACTACATTTTCTACACCTTTTTTGTAACAACACAAAATTTTTATATTTTTCTTTCGAGCCCGAACTCATCTCATTTGAATGGGAAGCTAGAATTGTGTAGTGCACGCGTGCGGTACTAGTATCAGATATGTATACTTGTGGTGAGTGCCCTAATCCCAATATAGGTGTCCTTAAATAAATAGATTACCCCTTAGTAGTATTAGGGTGCTTGGTTAGTAAAAACAATGGAGAAGTCTAGAAAATTTCTAGCATGTGTGCCACATGGGGGACATGAGCAGCAAGGGGCCTTTTCATTTTAAACCAAATTTAAGAAGAGAGATATAGGGGCTCCAAATTTGATTGAGGGGCTCCTCTAATAAGACGAAATAGGGATATTATGAAGTAAAACATAAAAACCCCTTATCCATAATATTTTCACAATACCCAAACCACCCCTCATTAGTAATCTTAATTACATTAATTAGTTAAGATTAATTTAAACTAATCATGATTAATTAAACATAATCTTTTAACTAATCAAATGATTTTTTATTTGAATTTGTGTTTGGTGGGAAGAAAAACTTGATGAAATCACGATTTGAAAGATTCAAATTTTGTTGTTCATAGAAATTTACGGTTGGGTTTCATGTCGAACCCAACCGTAACCATAAGAAAACCAAAGAACACCATTTTTGGCCAGATTTAAGGTTGGGTTTTGTTGAAAACCCAACCGTAAATGAAAGAACAATGATGAACACCATGTTTTGTGCAAAGTTACGGTTGGGTTTTAAACCATACCCAACCGTAAGTAGAAGAAAATGATGAACACCATTTTTCCCATAGTTACGGTTGGGTTTTAAAGGAAAAATCAACCGTAACTCATTCTTTTGAGAATTGATTTTTTTGTTAAATTTGAGTTTTAAAAATCAAAATTTTGAAATAATTCAATCATTTTTACTAGATTGAAGGTAAATTGGGTGTTTGAAACAAAGAAAAAACGAAAAACACACAAATTAGATAATCCAAATTTGTGTTATCCAGTAGAATTTACGGTTGGCTTTTGGCTTATAACCCAACCGTAAAAATTATGTTAATATTTGTTACAATTTTAACACAGAATTACGGTTGGGTTTTGCCTTAAAACCCAACCGTAGCCAGTAGAATTTACGGTTGGGTTTTGGCTTATAACCCAACCGTAACATATTCTGTAATTTTTGTTTCAATTTCAACACAGAATTACGGTTGGGTTTTGCCTTAAAACCCAACCGTAGACAAGTTGTGGTGTTTGTACAAATTGTATTACGGTTGGGTTTAGTAATCGGACCCAACCGTAAATGGTCCTGTTAACTGTTTTTTGATTTTCAATATACTCCAAATTGGGTTTAAAACACAACTTTGTAACTTATTCCTTCTGTTGTAATAGATTTAAAGTAGTACATTAAAGGAATAAAACAAAGGAAACGAAATACAATAGACCATTGGATGATTACACTTAAACACTTAAAGATAATGGCGATAATCAAACACTTAATGATTACACTTAAACACTTAAACAAATTGTATTCTGTAATTCTGCAATTTGAGGAACACTACCACCACCTACCTCAAAAAAGGGATTACGGGTCTTGCTCACGCCTCTCTTCTGAACCCCTAAATGCTTTCCGTGGCGAGGGGTTGGAGTGTGAGAAATAGGTGTTAAATTATTACCCCTCTTATTCTTCCTACAACACACAACCAATACAAGTTAGATAATTTCAAAGCAATTCAACTTCAACAAAAAAAATATTCACTACACAGGAAAATTTACGGTTGAGTTTTTTCTCAAAACCCAACCGTAATTTTTCTCCCATATTTTACGGTTAGGTTTTAACACAAACCCAACCGTAACTCACCTGTATCTGATGTGCACGTCAGGCTACATATGAATTACGGTTGGGTTTTTCTCAAAAACCAACCGTAACAATTTAAGTACAAAAGGTGGTCCATATGTTACGGTTAGGTTTTAAGAAAAAACCCAACCGTAATATTCAAACCAAATTTTTATAGAGGTTATTGTTACGGTTGGGATTTTCTCAAAACCCAACCGTAAGTTGTTTTTAAAAAATGGCGCAAATTATTTACGGTTGGGTTATCTTTTGAAACCCAACCGTAATATCCTGAACTATTCATCTTCTTCCCTTTGATTTACGGTTGGGTATTGAAAATAACCCAACCGTAATACTCAAGAACATGAAATATTACGGTTGAGTTTTGACACGGACCCAACCGTAATATCAACTGTGTGCAACATTTTTTTTCCAAAATCATGATCAAACATGCGAATAAATCAATTACAAGTTCTAAGAATACATGGGTTTTCTACAATACCTTAGATACACCATTGTTGGACTTTCCGGTGCTTGATTTTGCTTGTCACTGTCGATTTCTTGTTGAATCTCTTGATTAGGTTGAAAGGAGCAGGGTTGATTGCCATCACTACTACCTTGAACGCCTTTAGTATGCTTCTTCATCTCGAATTGTTGAGTTGAGTTTAATCGTCGATGAATTTTGCGAATCGGCGATGAATTGAGGGCGATTACGGTTGGATTTTGAGAGGTTTTTTTTAGTTTTAGTTTTTAAAAGTTATGAATTTTATTAAAAGAGTTTAGGTTTTAATTGGTATAAGGGTAAAATCGTCATTTAACAAAACCTCCTAGGACATCCCTTATCGTAAAAATGGATCACCTCGGCTCAACTAGGAGCCCCTCACTCAAATTTGGAGCCCCTATATCAGCCTTCAAATGTAAGGAGACAAGGTTCATTTTCCTGGTTATTCTCGACATTCTCTTCTCCTAAAACCACTGTATCTCCGCAACCGAGCAAAAGAGAATTTTCTCTTTTCTGTTTTGAATTTTTTATAATGAAAACAAAATGAAAAATATTGATTATCTCTTGGATTGTGACTCGCGTGGTCTGGATCAGCAATTGAGGTAGGGGGTTTTCTTCCGTTGTTTAAATATCAATTTCTATTTTGATTTCTCTTCTTTTCCCCTTTCTGTTATTGTTGTTAATGCCTGTATTTTCAATATTTTGATATGGAACAACACCATCCTAACTCCCTTTACTCAAATCTGTAACTATTTGGATTTTTATTGACTATGAATTTGATCAATGTTCCATAAACTTTCTCCAAGCTTTTTTCTGCTTTTGATAACTTTGTACAACAATGAACCTCGTTGATTTAAAATCCCACTATTTCTCTGAGTTAACCCATGCTTATTGAACTGTGTATGATTTTAAACAGGTATAAAGGTTTTCTTTTAAAAATTAAGAATGGTTTGCAGACATCTAATTCATGCTTCCCATCACAAATCAATGTCTTGTAATGAATTTCAAAACTTACCCATGACCTGTTTGCTAAAATAACCCAGTGAGTTATGTTTTCGAAACATTGAACGCGGCCTGAATTCATTGACGGATTTACGTTGTTTTCCTAATTTAAGCCTTCATTTTGATGTTGGTCAAGGGTAAACGGAGTAGAAACAAAAAGTCACTTTTAGTTTTAGTCTTTACTTTGTTACCTGTTTTGTATACAACTGATGACATTCTCTTAGCTTTGTTTTATGGTTGCTTTGTGTTTAGAAAGACAAAGAAGTTTAATTGGCTTGTTGACTTAATTTTATACTGTTAACCTACTTTGAATTTTGCAATTTTTGCTACTGATTTATATGGTATTTGGTTTTTAGTGATTTTGTTTCATTATGTCAGACTCCTTGTAACAGTAAAAAGAAAGAAGAAATGGTTTACAATCTTGGTTTTCTGTATATATATTAATGGCTTGATCTTGTACTGTTGGTCACTGTAATTATAGCTACCGACCCTGTTTTATCTACTTAGTTTGAGTTCCTTTCGTTACTAGCTAGATGCATGAATTTAGACTTCCGGACCGTTATAACAGTTTGCTAATAGCTTGGATTGACAAGATCTGATTTTAGACTTACGGTTTCACCTTGGAGTTTACTTGCGTTTGTCGTCATCAATTTATTGAGCATGTTTTGAAGGTTTTTGGAAGGCTACAGGTGAGTTTGTTAGGCCCATAGGGGCATCCTATTACAATGGCTACCCGCGGAAGACCGTCTGGGGCGGGGGCTGATATCCGACTATCCTAACATTAGAGACTGGTCCTCACAAGTAGCTTATGTGAACTTTTTCACCATCGGTTAACAAATATTGCATTTCTAAAGTTTCAAATGAATACGGAATTGTCGCTATATATTTCTGAATTTGGGCGTGCTCATTTCTTTAGTTTGATTTACATTTCGATTGCTTAAACTTTCGGTACATTATCTCGTAACCCCTACTGGGCTGTGGCTCACCCCGTTTGACTTTGTTTTCCCACAGAATACGAGGCGAGGTTGAGGCAGTAAGCTTGGGAAGAGCTTACAGCTGGGAGCTTGAGCAAAAGTTGGTATTTTGCTTGTTTCTATAATATGTATATCACGGGGATGGATCTGGAGTAGTCGTATTTTGCTTATGAACCATGCTTTGTTATAATTTGTTGTATATAAAATATGGGGATCTTGCCTTACTGAATAGTTTTATATCGGTGTTAACTAATCTGTATTTTGTCGCCTTTTGCTTCGTATGTATATATGACTGTACTAGCTGGTCTCCTTTTATATACATTACTAACTCTTTAGATTTTACCCCTTTAGTACTTCTATGTTGAAGCCAACAGTGACATTTTAGTTTGTTTTTTTCTTTCTTGAATTATATTGTGCTTAAACTTCTTAAATGGATTACGCTTTTACAACTTCTGTGCATTTGCTGCACTTCTCTACATTATGTATTAGTGCTTTGTTTTTTTATACTCCATATTTGTTTAGTCTAAGATTAGAATTTGGACGACACATGAATTCTTAAGAGTAGTTACTTACCGTATGTACTTGAATTGTTTTTGGACCTAGGTATTTACTTCCGTTTCTAAGCCATTTCTCCTGCCACTTGAGATTCAAATTTGAAAACTCTTCTTTATGTTTTATGAACTTCTATTTATAAGTCTGCCTTATGTACCACCTTGGGCCAAATTTAAACTAAGCTTTGGGTGTTCTTTAATTTTGCATTCTTGCTCTTGTATGAATTTATTTGACCTTGCCGGAACTAAAATAAGTGATTTGGTTATTCATTTTCAGTTTTTGTCGCCAGTCTTGAACACATGGTTGCTTAATTTTCTGAAGTGAATATATATATATTTACCTTTTGAGTGACGTACCTGGAGTTTGGGCTTGTTAATTGGGTTGAAATTAACCCAAGGGAATTTTTTCGGTCCGTCACACTTTTTGTCTCTAATTTCTAGAGAAAATTCTTGTAACAAAAGGATCCATCTAATCAATCTAGGTTTAGTATCATTTTTGGACAGAAGATACTTCAAAGCAGCATGATTAATAAAGACTATGACCTTAGAACCTAAGAGATAGGATTTAAACTTGTCTAAGGCAAAAACAATGGCTAATAATTCTTCTCTGTGGTGGTGTAGTTCAGTTGGGCATCATTCAGAGTTTTGCTAGCATAATAAACCACATGAAGTAATTTATTTTCCCGTTGACCTAGCACAACACCAATAGCATAATCTGAAGCATCACACATGATTTCAAAGGGTAGGTTCCAGTTAGGTGCCTGGACTGTGGGGGCGGTAGTGAGTAAAGTATTAAGCTTGTCAAAAGATTCTAAACAAGCATCATCAAAGACGAACTTAACATCTTTTACAAGCAAATTGCAAAGAGGTCTAGAAATCAAGCTAAAAATCCTTAATGAATCGACGATAAAAACCTACATGCCCTAAGAATGACCTGATATCTCTTACGATTTTGGGAACCAGTAAATTCTTAATAAGGTCAACTTTGGCTTTGTCTACCTCTATACCCTTAGAAGATACGATATGTCCTAAAACAATTCCTGATCGAACCATGAAATGACATTTCTCCCAATTAAGCACTAAATTCTTCTCCTTACATCTAGTCAACACTAATGTCAAATGATGCAAGCACTCATCAAAAGATGAACCAAACACTGAAAAATCATCCATAAAGACCTCTAAAAACCGTTTTACCATGTCAGAAAATATGTTTATCATGCAACGCTGAAAAGTAGCGGGTGCATTATACAACCCGAAAGGCATGCGTCTATACGCAAAGGTACCAAAGGGACAGGTAAAAACAGTTTTCTCTTGGTCTTCTGGGGCAATAACAATCTGATTATAACCAGAGTATCCATCTAACAAGCAATAATGACTATGTCCAGATAATCTCTCTAGCATTTGGTCGATGAAAGACGCCACCTTATGGTCACTCGGGTTGGGATTAACTCATTGTTATCATTCTGGACTACAGTGATACCTGATTTCTTGGGAACAACCTGAACGGGGCTGACCCACTTACTGTCTTAAATGGGGTAGATAATTCCCACATCTAACAACTTAAACACCTCAGTTCGAACTACTTTTTTCATGTTAGGGTTCAGTCGACGTTGCATCTCCCTAGAAGGTTTGGTGTCGTCCTCTAAATGAATCCGATGCATACAAACAGTAGGACTTACACCCTTAATGTCTGCTAAGGTCCACCCTAAAGCTTCCTTGTTGTCTTGAAGTACGGTTACTAGCCTACTTTCTTGATCACTATCCAAGTCGGATGATATAATTACAGGCAAAGTCTTAGATGAACCTAAAAACACATATTTCAGAGTATCTGGCAATGGTTTGAGGTCCAACTTAGGAGGCTCTTCTAAAGAAGGAAGTAAGGTATAATTAGAAACTGGTAGTGGTTTGAACTTAGCTTTCCATCTATTAGTATATAACACAGGCGTAGAGTCTAACAGAACATTCACTTGATCAATGGTGCTATAATCGTCAAAATCTAAGCCAAAATGGGACGAACAATTCTTTAATGGATCTTCAGATAAAATGTTTGGTAATTACTCCTGAACTAATGTTCCTATCATGTTCACCTCTTCAATGCACGTATCATCTAGCTCAGGGGGTTGCTTACTAATATTGAAAATATTCATCTCAATAGTCATATTACCAAAAGATAAATTCATAATATCATTTTGACAGTTAATGATCGCGTTAGATGTAGCTAAAAACGGGCGACCTAATATCACAGGTATCTGGTTTTCTGGGTCAGGAACAGGTTGGGTATCTAGGATAACAAAATCCACAGGATAAATAAACCTATCTACCTCAATAATAACATCCTCGATAATACCACGAGGAATTTTCGCAGACCTATCAGCTAACTGAAGTGTTATCTGGGTAGGTTTTAAGTCACCAAGTCCTAGCTGGAGGTACACATGGTACGGAAGTAAGTTCACGCTAGCTCCTAAGTCAAGTAACGTTTTATCTACACGGTAGTTACCTATTGTTCAAGAAATGGTAAGGGAACCTGGGTCTTTGTACTTAGCAGTTGTGTTGTTCTGGATATTTGAACTCACATGACTAGCTATAAAGGTTTTTTTCTGTACACTAAGTTTTCTCTTTCGCGTACAAAGATTTTTAAGGAACTTGGCGTAAGTAGGAATCCGCCTAATTGCATATAATAAAGGAAGATTGATGTTGACTTGCTTAAAAATCTCCATTATGTCATTAAAGTTGGATTTCTTCCTAGTTGGTACTATAAGTTGTGGGAATGGGACTTTGGGCACAAAATCGGGCTCAGCGGGAACCGCATTGGAGTCTTTAGAGACTTTATCAATCTCTTCAGCTATAGACTCAGAAGGGTGAACTACATCATGTTCACTATCAGGCAAGGTTACCTTATTTTCTACCACTCTACCACTCCTAAAGGTTTTAAATGAATTCACATGATTTAATGATTTCTCACCAGAAGATAACTCATGAACTCCTCTAGGATTGGGTTGTGTTTGAATAGGAAACTTATATTTTTCTCTCAAAGATTCATTTACATGACTAACCTGGATTCGAAGGTCGGAAATAACATGTTTGTTTTCCTGTGTAGTCCTATTATTAGCCTGTAAACTTTGTTCAACCGATTGTTGAAACTTAGCAGTGCTATGAGATAAAAGGGTGAGAGAATCTTCTAAACTCATGATCTTCTTATCTGAAGGGCTCTGAAATTGTGCTGGTCCAGAAAGATTCTTAGTATAATTAAAACCTGGGGGAACCTGAGGGTTACTAGACTGACCTTGATTTTGTCCCTTAGACAAAGAAAGGTTTGGATGGTTTCTCTAACCCGGGTTATAGGTTTCTGAATATGGGTCAAACTTCTGACGGTTATCTGATCTAGTGTTATTGTAAATAACATGGGATTGCTCTTCAACAGTTTTTCCTTTCCAAAATGACTTGGGCTCTATTCCATAACTAGATTGACTCAATTCTAAGGCTTCTAACCTTTTTGCTATAACTGCAATTTTGGCATATGATTCAAGGATTCCATCTACCTTATTGACATTACCTTTGCTCAATAAAATTTTTCTCTGGGGTTCCTTACTACACTCCCATTGCTGGGTCTTTTCGGCAATTTCATTCAAAATTTCATTGCTCATCAACAGTTTTACTATCAAAACTCCATGTACCAATGACTCGACCATGGTCGTCGTTGGACAATCTAGCCCTTCATAAAGGATCTGGACTAGTCTAACCTTTTCTAAATTGTAATGGGGGCATTGTATCAACAAATCATTGAACCTTTCCAAATACTTATACAAAGATTCTCCCTCTTGCTACACAAATGTGGAAATCTCGTGCCTAATAAATGATGTTTTGTGTCTAGTGAAAAATTTAGATAAAAAGGCAGCGGTAAGCTGCTCATACGTTTCAATGGATTCATATGGCAAACTATATAACCAAGATTTGGCCTTGTCTCTCAGGGAAAAAGGAACCTAAGTTTTAAAGCTTCATCAACAGGTTATGGATTCTTAGGGTACTACATATTTCTTCAATTTCCTTAATGTGAAAGTAGGGGTTTTCATTTTCTTTTCCTAAGAAGATTGGGAACATCTCTATGGTCCCAGGTTTTAACTCATAGTTTGCTTGAGTTTCAGCTAACTTGATACATGATGGACGAGAAGTCCTAGTGGGATTCAACAAATCTTTTAAAGTTACAATTTCTGGCACAACTAGAAAACTAGGAATAACTTTTTCACTAAGAGACAAATTCTCAAAACTAAATTTTCCAAAAATCGGGCTCTCAAAAGAAGGGTTTTGTATCTCAATTTCAAAGACAGAGTTTTTATTCTCTTCACTGATCAAACGACCAATAAAATCTCTTCTCCAGGAACACTCACTCAAGGATTTAGGCGAGCTGGGCATGCAATTAAATAACTCCTAATTGGAAGAGAATTCTAAACAAACACAAACAAGGACGACTCAACCAAATCAAACTTGTTGAATCTAGCAAACAAAAAACATGATGGCTCCACTTAGATTGTTTCTAGACCAGCTTCTATTCTTCCAAAAGGAAACTAGTTACAGTTTTAGCAAATCTCTTAGAACGATCCGAATTAGATATAAGTCGAATAGAAACAGGATAAGAACTAAGGAGCTTTGATAACCCTGCCTCTTTGGTAACGTTTCCTTGGGTTACAAGGCGGCTCGAATCTACTTAAAATAATCTTCCTGAACTTTAAGTTACACTAACAGAGTAACCAATACAGTTCTTTTGAATGACTTTCCAATAAGCTCGCTACCCTATCGTTCTTCTTTCTAGTCAAATTTTAAGGATTAGGTTCGCGTTAGGTAACGTGTTCCTAAGGCGGGCAAGAAGGAAACAGTAATGAAATCCGAGTCCTTACTTATATGGCCAGTCCTTGCCCTTTACTAGAAAATAAATCCGCATTCATTTCCTCAACATATATGCATACGAAGGAATACAGTAAACCCACTTGCAGGAGATTCGTAAGTTGATCGAGTCTTACCTCCCGCACCATACGGGGATGAATCGGTTGTAATCGACTCGGGCCACCGACTCCTGTGTCACTATACGAACCCGATAGGCCGAGACAATATCGTAATTATCATCCTTCCATGTTGCAGTTTATATTTAAATTACCTTTCCGTAGGGTTTAAAAATAATAATAATGTCCAAAAGTCCAAAGTCCAAAGTCCAAAAATAAGAAAAAACAGAAAAACACCTAAAATAATTACAAAAATAATAAGAATTTCCTAATACAATTTTCTAAAAAGAAAAATAAAAACCCTAAAAAATTAAATTAAAAAATCTTGTCTTCTTTTTCCGTTATTTTCGATTTATCTTTGACTCCAAGTCTTTATTCAATCAATATAATCTTTGGCTCCAATTTCTTTTTGATCCAAAACCAGTAATACAAAGAAAAATACCCAAAAACGTAAAATAGAACAAATAAAAAAACAAAAATCTAACTAAACTAACTAACCTAAGAATAAAAAACAAAAAAAAAATCTAAAAACAAGTCTCGTCGGTGGCGCCAAAAATTGATGTGGATCGTAGATGTAGTAAGAATAAGTTTCAAACTCTCGAACTTGTGAAGATTGATTTTAGATTCAAATTCTAATAGTTAAATTAGAAAACTCAAAACAAAGTTGGTATTAAGATTAAAGAGGCACCGAGACTCATGATTCCACCATTAACCAATTAAAGTGATTCAATCTAATCAATAAGCATACAATTCTTTACATTTAAAGTGATTGTACTGTGTTGCAAAAGTAGATTTTCAAAATAACAATTGTAAATCGAAAGTATAGAACATCAAAAACCCTAGGCTAAGCATTCTCTATCAAAAGAAATTATAATTATTTAATAAAAATCCTTAAATCAATTTTTAATCAAAGCAAATAATCATAAAAGAAATTGCAAAAATCAATTAAAATATAAATATACGACTTTTCTTGGAATAATGACTTCCTCCGTCGCCTCAGCAAAGGGGTTTAACTCCTCATATTAATCACTTGGTCAAAATATTGGTCCATGTCTCAAAGTGTTTACAAATGATGAGAAAGGAGAAAAATAAAGAAAACAGTGAGTTGCAACGTTTATAGGCGTTACAGACTTACTGTTACATAGCAAAGCTGAAGATAAATGTTGCAAATATGAAGATATATGTTGTAAGTGGATGAAGAAACCGTGGCTGAGAGGTTGAAGAAACCGTTGTCGTAGCCTCTGTTCTTCGTGTTCTTCAGCAGCAACATAGGAAAATTCTGGAATAATTTTTCTTCGCTTTGTTCGTCTCCTGAGCCCTCCCTAAACTCTCTATCTTCCTCTGTGACCCTCGACACTCCTTTATATACTCATAACACCTCCAAATCTTCTCCTTTAATGCTCACAGAATTCTCTTTAAAAGAGAATAATCTCGGGAAAATCTTCTCTCGTTGTTTGTTAATTCCACCAGGATTATTCTTGATGTTTCTTTCCTGAACAAGGAAGTTGTTTCCTTACAAGGCTCGAGAACGAAATCTCCCAGTATTTTTCTTTATTGCAAAACATACCCGAGAATCATTTTTTTCCATTTTTAACGCAATCGTCTATTTTTGGACTAGATTTTGTTTGTGTTTGTAACTTGTGTATAACTCTTCTGATAATTAGAAAATAGCATTTTTCGCTATTAACTCTTTTATTCTTTCAAATATTCTCTTAACCAAATCATGCATATGAGATATATTGTTTCCCGCCAATAATGTGTTTTGAAATGGGAAGAAGATGGTGTCCCCCTATCCTCTGTTGGGGTCCCTTTAGCACATGTCCTGGGGTGCTTTATCAAAATTTTCGGGTGCATTTAGTAATTTTACGAGCCGATTTTTCCAAAAATGTTATTTTCCAAAAACAACTTCACATACATAAAAACACAATATTAGTACAAAATTGAGTTCCAACAATATAAAAATTGGGAACAAATTAGACACACAAAGGTGTCTATCAATACACATACTAAAAAATGACATCAGTCGGACAACAAGTTACGAAATATGATCAAAAAATTAAACTATATCACAGCTGAAAAATCCATGGATTCTTCTTGTCTTTTTACTGCTCCATCTTTTTGAGGCCTTAAATAAACTAAAAACTCAAATCCTTTCACGTAGGGAGATAACTGGTTGTATGGGATCAAAATATTGGGGTAGATCATCGAAAATGGACTCCGTATGAAGATTTTACAGCATTTTCAGTGAAAACCCTAAATCTGAATTTTCTGATGACGAAGTTTCACAAATTTTTTCGTTCTTTCACTAAAAAGAAGAAGTAGAAACCGAGAGGGAAAAGTATTCTCTTGTCCTTCTTAGGTACAAAGCTTGTCATTCTTAGGCTACAAAATTTGTCCTGCTTAGCTTAACAAGCTTGTCCATCCAACTTAACAAGCTTGTCCGTCTTAGCTCCATGGACAAAGCTTTTCCGTCTTACTACCAAGATTGTATGTCATAGGTACTACCAAGCTTGTTCGTCTTAGGTGCTAGCCAAGCTTTTCCTCCTTAACCTTTTCAATACTTGCTTGTCCGTCTTACACTAAGCAATACTTACTTGTCCATCTTAGCTTAACAAAGCTTATTCTTCTTAGGCTTTAGCACAATGCTTGTCCGCCTTGGCTTAACCATTAAGCTTGTCCGTATTAGCTTCTAAAGCTTGTTCATCTTAGATATGCTCCTAATGCTTGTTTGCCTTAGCTATATGAATAAGACTTGTCTGTCCAAGATAGCAATGCTTGTCCATCCATGCTATCAATGTTTGTTCGTCCAAGCTTGCTTCACACATCCAATTTTCCAGAAAAACTAACTTGTCTGTCCAAGTCTCCTGGCCATGCCTTTGTCTATCAGAGGTCATACTAACCCTCACTCACATATATATGCATATGCTTAACATGCTACACTTATTTCTACAAAGCAACCATGTCAATGCAAATTGACCTAGTTGAACACACATTGTTCCTCATAAATACGATAAAATACATATTTTATTTTGGTCTTGCTAGACTCATCAGGATAGTCAAGCAGGACAAGCCTTTAGTTAAAAGACTAACTAAGCAAGTCTTATTCGACTTAACATTAATAGCGATTAAATACTATAAAATTTACACGAGACATCAAAGATGTCACAAATAAAGGGATATTCACTAGGGTATTGGTCTGGAGGTCTATGACATGTGGTGCAGCAGTACATCCACTGAATAGAAAATCTCTGAAAAGTTCGATTAGCAGCAAATTGAGGTGGGAACAGTTACTAACACTTTATCCACCATCTCCACTACACCATTACTCCACTATCGACATTTTTTTCAATAGATGAGGTCAGGTGAACGGTTAGAATAGCTATATAAACAATCTATTGAAAACATGAACAAAACAACACAAGTCGAGCAACTTGATTTGCATATAATATTCTCATTTTTTACAGAGAGTTTTTCATAGCTATTCACACCTATCATATCTACAGAGTCTCTGACCTCAAATTTCTCTCGTTTCCCTCCCTAAAACCAACCCTTATCCTTCCCCTTTGTGAATGAAGCAAGAATGGAACGACCATCGCTTGGTTTAAGCCAAGATTGTACAGATTGATCTCTCGAATCTAAAAAAAATACTTATAAAGTATAAATATCTAAGGATTAGACGAAGATTCATATGCTCACCCCACTTTTGCTAATTTACCCTCTGAGTTCGTTTTCTCCACAAACACCTAGTATCCGGTAATTTTATCATCAATGAATAGATACACATCCAAATGAGGTAGTTCCTTAAAAATCGGGTAAACAACTCTCTGGTGAACTTTTTCGATTAGGGGAGGATGGTATTCACATAAAGGTTTATATACAGAAGTTGATAAAACTTAAAATTGCAAACTTGAAGAGTGATCTATCACTTCGTTATATCGACGCTTCTATATCATCAATCAGTTTGGTTTTATTCTAAATCACCATATCTTCAACACTCTGGTACCGGAATCGAATTCCGCTATAAGGATATCTTCTTCGGTGTAAATCCAAGGGTATTCAGTATGAATCTCCTCAGAAAAATAAACATGTCTTCTACTTTCAGACCAACTAGCCTAAAAACATTATAATCCGGATATTTTTTTTCACTCTAATATGTGTTTGAGTACACTACCATGTTTATAACAATGGTTCTATTATAACAAGTTTCCTTCATTTAATAGGTGAACGATCATTATTATGATATGTATGTAGACTAACTTCATCATTGATACATGGACTTACCAAACTTCTTCCTCATTCCTATTATTATCAAGTTGATCAATTTGACTCTTACACTTTCTATAGTCTGGTCGTACTCTTTCAAATTTTGAATGTGTTGGTCCAGTTTATTTATATGTTGTTGCATCATATCTTCCAAACTAAAAGAGTCATGATTAGAAGTATAATTATCTTCCCATCCTTGTGGTTGTTCACTTACATATTCACCATAAGGGATTTTCCATGTATGAGAATATCCATAAGGTTCCGTAGGGTATTGGTTGTAGCCAAAAGATTGGTTTTGATTATACCCATGGTATGTTTGGTAGATGTCATAAGTCTGAGATTGAAAACCATATTGATTACCAGCATCATATGAGTGATCTTGTTCATCGTACATGTTATTCTCTAATGAAAACATGACGACTCACGAGAAAAAAGCCATACTAAAACCTAAAAAATAATAATAAAAAAAAGGTGATATTTACAACTTATTTTCATGGACCCCCCGCTTTTGACGAAAGTTGAACATCTTCAACTAGTTTTTAGCACCACAAAAACCTAAAAATATGAAGAAAAAAAAACGTGAAAATAACCTTTTTTTTTTAAATTACTAAAAAAAAGATAAATAACAAATCAATCAACAACTGCTCCTCGGCAGCGCGCTAAAATTTGATGCATGTCGTAAGTGTAATAAATTACTTAAGATATTTCACACTAACTAGTAATATAGCGGTAGTAAGTATCGATCCCACAGAAAAATATATATAATTAATCAAGCTTCACGCTTAGAACATTGAATTCATCCTTAATCAATAGAAAATTAGATACGGATATTACAAGAAGATGAATAAGAAATATCTTGATTTCCTCCTAAAAGGGTAGACCCTATGTTTAAGATGTAGGATAAATTATGTATACAAATTATCTATCTAACTAGGAAACCTAACAACCATCAAATATCTCATTTTGATCCTTATCCAAGTAGAAAAATTAACCTCCTCAAGTAATAACACCTCATCTAATTCCTATCCAATTGGGATACTTGACCTCCTCAAAATTAGGGGTGAGCATTTTTCCCGGAATCCGCGGATTCGATCCGGACCAACCGTATTTTTGCGGATGGGTGCCCAAACCGTTCACTAATGGGTTGGATACGGATGAGATTTTTGAAATCCATTGGATTACGTATTGGGACCAGGTGCAATCTTGAAAATCTGTTGGACATCTGGATCCGTTAGTACATTTTTTATCAAACTTCGTTAATACAAATATAAAGCTGGTACATTTGTTTTTGTCAAATTAGGTATTCCTTTCATGTCATATTTTGATGATCTTATAAGATACAAGAACAACATATGTATAGGTGGACATATTTGATCTCAAGCACCAAAAACATCTTATTTCAAAGGTGTCGGGTTTTTCTTCCTCTTCAAATTTTGAGTAACTTCAAAGCGTTACAATTAAATCCAATTTTAAACCCTTAAAATGATCCATAAACTTGTTGCCTATGTTCTCTTCTATAAACTTTAATTATAAAATAAATCTATCGGATTATCCGCATCCAATCCGTCTATCCGTGCATCCATTGGATGCAAATCCGTTGGATGTTGGATTGGATGCAGATGCCAAATTTGAAATTCGTTATGAATTGGATTGGATGCGGATGAGGTGAAAACCGGTCCATACCGACCCATGCTCACCCATACTCAAAATGAAACAAAAACTCTTATTTTTACGTCGAAGGCAAGCCCAAAACGTATCCATTATTTGTGTTCCCGCGCAGGCCCATCAGAAACCAAATCCAAGTTGGTTTTACCGTTTTACTCATAACTTCTTCATACGAACTCTTAATGACCTCATTCTTTTTGAGTTGACTTAATCTCTAAATTATCTACAATATGGTAAGAAGAAATCTTGGATTTGAATGTTAAATTATTTACTTAGTAGTCCTTCTTATGTTTTATGACGTTCTGTGCTCATTTTCGTCGCATTTCTTTCACGTCTCTTGGCTCTAGGCACTTGGATACTTGAAGTACTTCACCTATTAGCTCTTTTATAGTCATTTTATTTATTATTAGGATGATTCACCTAATATAAACTAATAAAAGAAAACAGAGTAATAACAAATAACATGCAAGAATTAATATCTAGTGACGATATCGATGATAACCTTAATACAGAGCTGCTAACTATGACGAATGCGCTAACTATGTATATGACGCAAAAAAAAAACCTTAGTATGGATTTGATACTAAAATCATATAAATTATGCACTTATCACATAGACATGGTACCTTTGTTTATAAATTGCTATGTAAATCATATTCGTTTTTTGTCAACGTATTGATAAATCCCCAGATTAAGGCTCTCCAGCGGTTTACCAAGATTTTTAGGATTTCTTTGGGTGTCCTTTTCAGGATAAACAACTTTTCCACTCCGGGTCTTGAGATGTTGTTGTTCATGTATGTTTCTAGAAATGCTCTCTCCAAGTCATGAAACAATGAGATCGAGTACTATGGTAGAACATCGAACCCAGTTAAGGATTCTCCTTTTAAGCTCGGTGAGAAGTACTTGTACAGGACCTTGTTTTTATGCTCTCATTTCAAGAGGGATCTTTGATAATCTTTTATATAATGTATTGCATTTTCCATCTCATGTGTTGGTGAAGTATGGCATTGAATACTTCGCTGAGAGGGGTGTATAAGATATATGTATCAAAGGTAGACCATTTGGCTTCTGCCATTGCCTCGTCCAGTTGTTATCGCATGACTATCTTCTTAAAGTTATGGAACATGGCTTTGAGATTTTTGAGCTCGTTCAACACTTCTCAGTTCACTTCATCATTCTTTGTTCGTTGCGGCTTACTCTTCTCATTGACTTCTTATAATTCACGATCCATGTATGCTTGTCGTTTCTGTGGTGACCAAAAATCTAGTTTCTTTGGATCACAACCAAATGAATAAAGTATGATATCTTATCATAAAATCGACTCACAAGATCATTTAGAAAATGATAATCAATCAAAACTTAGAAGTAAATTAACTCAAATATTTAACGTGGTTCGACAGTCTAACTGTCTACATCCACGGGTAAAAGATTTGTTCCATTCTTATTAATCAACATCATTCGATACAGAAGAAAATTATACTATAAAGTTATACTACTTATGCAGACAACGTTGCCGCAAAGAATTTCAATAAATGGAGCGTTGGTCCGAATTGCAAAGGTAGTGAGGGATTCCGTATGCTAGCGGAAATTGACAACGCCAAGCTGAAATACGTTCCGGGGACAACGCTTCCTCTCAGGGAATTCGGGAAGATCACGACTACAAATGGTACCGCACCCCTCTGGTCATTGAGGGTCCATGGGTCTTTGGGTTCGTCCCCGACAATGTAGTTTACGATCTTCTTACCCGCTTCAATGGTTACTGCCCTTGGCGGTTGATTTTTTCTGACTTCAAGTTTGCACTTATCTCCGTGGTACGTAAAGTTTCTCTTGGTCTTTTTGTGCTTTATATATTGCTTAATGATTAGAGTTTCTCTCTGATGATTAAAATTTCCTCTCGTTTTTATATCCGTAAGCTGATGAAAGTGCAAAAGATGATGTGGGAGTGAAACGCAAGGCCGCACCTCCTACAGAAAAGGTATTTTATTTTAATCCGATGAATTCTAATATTCCTTTAAAATTTCATTTAATGAATTATTGCGGTTCATTTATAGGGTCGAAAGAAGGTGAAAGGCGCACCTCGTGCTTCTATGGACAGGGAAGAGGGAGAAATTCGAGATTCTCCCCTTCACCGTCCACTCTTGAGAGGTGACGGAAGCTCTGCTCCAGAGAGACAAGAAGAAGAGCAAAATATACCTCTTCAAATAACAAACTTCGAGTCTGCGGAACAAGTTGGTGCTGCGGAAGAAATTTCAAATGTTGCCATCAATTTCTCGCACCAAACTGTCGTCCCGATCCTTCTTTATTCCTTCAATTCTCTCCTTTTATCGTTGATGAGCCGCTTGAAGCTGCCACAGATGAAGATGATTCAACTGATGAAGAGGATTGTGGCCCTCAAGACGACCCTAAAATTACTTCAGCAGAAGTAGATCCGGAAGCACATATTACGGAAGCAGATGAGCCTACGGTCATTAGTATAACGGGTAATATGCCCTTAAATACTGTGGCAGAAGCTGGTCATGTCAGGGTTAACGTTGCGAGTGTGGCTGCTGCTAATATAGTACAGCCAAACATGGAGCTTCCGCAAACAAGCAGAGGAAAGGGAGTTGCAGAGGCTTCTAATCTTTTGGAAAAAGAAGAAGAAGCCTTTCAATTGTTCATGTCAAAGAATCTTTTGTCTGTTTCAAGCAACTCTTTACCGGTGAAATCAGATAGCTCTTCGGTCTCCCGGTTGCGTAAGTCCATGAAGGTTGTACCATACGAAGTGGTTAGAGATGCTTGGTTAAAATATCAAGGTGAAGCTGTTGATCCCACATTCCACATCATCGAACCTTCTTCTCTTGCGGAAACACTCGCACTTGCGGACGGAAAAGTGTATTCTTTCCCGCAACAAGATCTTCTACAGGTACTTTAGTTGTTTCTTTACCTTTTGATTTCTTCTTATTTTTAGTTCTAGTTATAATTTTTATTCTGTAGCTTGGACGGGGTCAAAGCGTCGTAATACTGCGTACCAATTCTATAAAGCGCGGTCCAAATGATGAAGTCCCAATTTAGGGCTGTAGAAAATTATGCTTTGGATTTAAAGCGGTAAAATGACGTGCTCCGCCAACAATTGCTTGCTCTTCAGAATCAAGGTTTTATTCTTTCTTCTAGTTACTTTTTTCTTATTTTACTTCACTTTTTTTCTGAATTACTTTATGGGATCACCGGGGGATTCAGAACTTGTATCTAGGATGCAGCATAGAATTACACAGTGAGAGATCATGTTGTAAGAGTTAATAATGAGAATGTGGAAATCAAGAAAAAATTTAGTGATCTTGTTGATAGTCATGAGTTGATCACACGGAAGTATGATGAGTTAGAATCGCAACATCAGCTTTTATTTGTGGAGAAGGGTCGCAAGAAAGTAGAGTTTGATGCCACTTTATTGTGGACTAAAGATTGCGTTTCTGAGGCACTGGCAAAATATGACAAATTGGAAGAAGAGAATCGCAATCTTTGTGTGGAGCGGCAGAATATCCTTGCGGGATTTTCCCGTTCCGGATCGTATCACCGTTCACATCTTTCTTCATACATAGATCAGCTCATTGAGGACAGAGACAACTCATCTTCAGAGGCTTATGCTAAAGGAAAATCCCTTGCGGATGCTCAGGCTATGATCCATAATTTATCTGATTCTGTTCTTCACCGTGAGAGCGACATTCTCCGGCTGCACAAAGAAGTGGAAAGATAATCATCTAAATTGAATCGTTTGCGAGATAATAAAGCAGAGTTAACTCAGTGTCAACAGCATTTTGAACAACTCAAGGCCGATTACAGCAAGCTTTCGGGAGAATTTGATTTTCATGATATTACGAAAGATGCAATGGGTCGTGAATTAGTAGAGTTTGAATCCCTCGCAAGAGGTATCCTATTTTATCGCAAGCTTAAAATTCAATATTATTCCCGCATTGATTAATCCGTTACTTTTATCTCAGGTTTTGAAGAAAAGTTTAAGGATGCAACCGCAAGAGCTGATAAAGCTGAGGAAGAGCTCGTTGCGGCAAATACTAGGATGGAGGAACTCAATAAGCAGATAAAGCTAGCTTCAATCAAAGCTAATGAAGCGCAAACCCATCTAGAGCTTGCCTTTACCAATGCCAATGAAGCGCTCGCTCAACTTGATCTTTTATCTTCTAAAGTTAAAAGTGCTGAAGATAATCTAAAACATGAGGCTGTGAAGAATGAAAACCTTGCTCGGGACTTATCTTCTGAGAAAGGGAAGATAACATTTTGGAAGACAAAAGTCCAAGCTTGCGAGTAAATCAGTACAAAATGGAAATCGAAAATAGAAAAGCTTATATTCTTTGGTTAAGAACTGAAGTTAAAACTTTAATTGCAAAGGCGGTCAACAACACTCTTGACCAAGTACAAGCTGATGGATTTACAAAAGTTTACAAGCGTAAGATGTCCCAAATAATCCTCCGTTTGAAGGTGTTCTTTCCGCACCGTAGCTTTCTTTACTGTTGTTCCGTTCTGCTTCATCTCTAGATTGTAGTTGTGTTTTTATTTTTCCTTGTAATTTTATCCCTGCAAAACAGATTTTGAATATATATATTTATTTTTAGTTCATTGTATGAGTGTAATTTATTTAACTGCAAGGAAATTTTATACCTTGAGTTATATTGAGGGTGTAACACATGTCTAACTTCTCTAGGGCCAGGAGGAAATTAGGATGCGGTCCCTAGAGTCTCCTAAAATGGAGAAAAATACAACAATTAATATCATGTTAGGCATCTTTATTGGCGAAAGATCCAATTGTCATACACTCATAGACGTTTTGCCATGGATTTTCTTAGAGAGATTGCATTTGCAGTTTTACCTAGATTGAAACCAAATTGTTATATAATTGCATCACTGATTATGAGCACAACCTGAAGTGGAGAGTAACTGGTACAATAATCAATGTCATGTTAGGTATCTCTGTAGCGTAAAATCCTATAGTCAGAAATTTATTTCGATCTTCTAGAGAGATTGCATTTGATGTGCTTTACCTATTATGAGCGCAAACTATTGTACAATTGCATTATTGATCAAGGATAATATGGTTTGAGATATTATGCGTTCCAAGGATGCTGTAAAATTCCTCCATCCATGTTCCGCAAATGATATGATCCTTGTCCCGCAATACCTTGTATAACATAAGGTCCTCCCCATGTAGGTGCAAGTTTTTTTACATTTTTGTCCCTTTGGTATTCCGGGATTTGTCGCAGAACATACTGTCCTTCTACAAAATTCCACAACTTTACTTTTTTATTGTATTCTCTTGTCAATCTTCCTTGATAAATTTCCATTTTTTGAAGTGTAACTTCTCTTCTTTCTTCTAAGTCATCCAACCTTTCTAGCATTACGTTTGAATTCAAATTCTTCTCCCATGCTTCTGTTCTTATGGTGGGTAAAATGACTTCCGTTGGAATAACTGCTTTTGTTCCGTAAGTAAGAAGAATTGGTGATTCTCCAGTGGACTCTCTCCTTGTTGTGCGATATACCCATAATGTATTATAAAGATGTTCACACCATCATTTGTAATGTCCATCAAGTGTTTTCTTTAGATTCATGGAAATTGTTTTATTTGTTGCTTCGCCTTGTCCATTGCTTTGCGGATAGAGCGGAGTTGACTTGTTCTTTTGTATATTAAATGCTTCGAAAAGCATATATATATTTTCCCTTGTAATTGTTGTCCATTATCGGAGACTATGGCTACCGGAATTCCAAATCTACAGATTATATTCTCAAATAAGAATTTAAAAACATCAGCATCTCTGATTCGTGCGAGAGCTTTGGCCTCAACCCATTTAGTAAAATAGTATGTAGCTTTAATCAAGTATTTTCTTTTTTGAGTACCTTCTACTAATGGTCCAACAATGTCTATCCCCCATTTTGCAAATGGCCAGGGCTGAGTACGGAATTAAGTTCTGTTGCGGAAGCTTTTATTCTTTTCGCATAGCACTGACATTCTTCACATCTTTTCACCATATTTTCCACATCTTTATGCATAAATGGCCAATAATATCCTTGCGTTTTTGCTTTTAATGCCAGCGATCGTCTTCCACTATGATTTCCTGCATCTCCATAATGTATATCTTTGAGAATTCGCAGTCCTTCCTCTCGTGATAAACATCGAAGTAACGGTCCCAAATAGGATTTGCGGTACAGAATTCTATCCCGTAACTGATAATTTACAGATTTTGA
Source organism: Papaver californicum (assembly GCA_023531435.1). Taxonomy (NCBI): domain Eukaryota; kingdom Viridiplantae; phylum Streptophyta; class Magnoliopsida; order Ranunculales; family Papaveraceae; genus Papaver; species Papaver californicum. Next base: position 1,622,680 of record JAJJMC010003668.1, on the reverse strand, counting down.
TTGCACCTTCCTTGCTTCTTTAGTGCTTGCGGTAATATCCCATCTTGCAAATATTGATGTATTGGAATTTTCCAATCTTCTTCGGTTAAATCATTTTCTGTTTTTTGTGGGAAACTTGCATCATCTTGAATAGTTGCATCCTCAATATCTTCCCCAACTTCTTCTTCCATATTTTCAACTGCCTACAACTTGATTGATGGTTCATAAATACGCCCAATTTTTAATCCTTTATCATTGAAGAAATAAATGCTAACGCATCAGCATGGTGATTCTTATCTCTGGACAGATGCCGAAAAGTTATATTTGGGATTTGAAACGCCAGTTTTTGCACAAGATTTTTGTATTCTACCAGGTCTTCATCAAGCGCTTGATATTTTAATTCAACCTGACGAATTATTAATTGTGAGTTACTTGTGAGCTGCACATCGCTTAACCCCAATTCAATGATGAGCCTAAGGGCATGAACCACAGCCTCATACTCCACTATATTATTTGTATGTTCATCGAACTCGAGTCGGAATGCATGTACCATTCGATCTCCCGTAAGAGTCGTAATTACAATTCCAATTCCCGCACCCTCTTTGCTTTTGGCCCCATAAACAAATACTTCCCATCTTCGGGAATTTACAGAGCTTAGGATATCCTGAGGATCATCATCTTCAAATTCGGGCAAACCTTGAATTTCAAAATCATCATTTAACGAAAAACCCGCAAGGAAATCATCCAGGACTTGCGACTTCTGCGCAGTTTGTAATTCAAATAATATGTGGAATTGTTCGAGTTGTGCGTTCCATTTTGCTATCCTTCCAACTTTCCCTGTATTCTTCAATACGGATTCCAGTGGAGCTTTACTTGGTACACGCACATAATGTGTTAAGAAATATGTGCGCAACTTTTGAGAAGCAAAAACCAGTGCCAAAATTAATTGTTCTATTTTAGTATAATTTCTTTCTGCGAGGTTCAGAGTTTTGCTAATGTAATACACAGGCTTTTCAATCTTCTCATGGATTAATACCGCACTTACTGCATCTTCAGTTGCCGCAATGTATAAGGCCAGAACTTCTTTAGGCTTTGGCTTTTGCAGTGCAGGTAATGTGGCGAGATAAACCTTGATATTTTGGAAAGCTTGCTCGCAATTCTCATTCCATACAAATTTATTTTTCTTTTTAAAAATATCTAAAAAAAGGTTTGCATCTATCCGATGATCTTGCGATAAATCTGCTGAGTGCGGCCAAACATCCATTTAATTTCTGCACTTCTTTAATATTCCTTGGAGATGGCATATCCACTATTGCCTGAAATTTTGCAGGATCAACTTCAATTCCTTTTTTGGAGACCAAATACCCCAGAAACTTTCCTGACGTAACCCAAAAAATACATTTGTCTGGATTGACCTTCATTCTGTATTTCCGCAAAGCTTCAAATATTTCTCTCAAGTCTTGTAGATGATTTGTTGAAAGTTTAATTTTTATTAACATGTCATCCACATAAACTTCCAGAATGCGGCCTATCCATGGCTTAAAAATTGCGTCTTCTAAACGTTGATATGTTGCCCCTGTATTTCTTAACCCAAATGGCATCCTGGTATAACAGTACAAACCGTGTGGAGTAAAGAATGTAGTGTTCTCTTGATCTTCTTCAGCGAGAGCAATCTGATTATACCCTGATTGTCCGTCCATAAAGGATAAATCCTCATGTCCTTCAACAGCGTCCACCAACTGATCAATGCTGGGAAGCGGATAACTGTCTTTTGGGCATGCTTTGTTTAACTTGGTGAAGTATATGCAAATTCTTACTCCGCCATTCTTTTTTGGTACTATCACCATGTTTGAAATCCAAGTTGGATATCGCACCTCTCGAATGAATCCCGCATCCATGAGCTTTTTTAACTCTCTTTCAACTGGAAAATGATATTCAGGTGTAACTTTACGTATGCGTTGCCGAAAATGCGTAGCTTCCGGATGTATGTGTAACTCATGTTGTACGATAGTTGGGTTGATGCCCGGCATGTCCTTCATCTTCCATGCAAAAATGTCCATAAAATTTATAAGTAGAATGACCAAATTATGTTCCCTTTCCATTTCCATCAGCGTTCCAATCTTTATCATCTTGGGAAGTTCTTCTGTTCCTATGTTGACATTTTTGGTTTCTTCGTTTGATGTAAAAGTGGGTTTGGGAGCTCCTAAAAATGTGGGAGCCCCCTTTGGTTGCTATGCTGGAAGACTACCTTCATCAATCTTTGGCATGCTTTCCTTTATTGTAATACCTTCATTTGTTTCGTCTATTGCTTTACTTCCCGCAGTCTTAATCATATATTGGTTCAGGGCTTCTTCTTTAGCTTTCATCTTGCGCTCTTTTTTCCTATTTTGTTACTGATGTTGTCGTTCTTCATTCATGTGAACTTCTGCTAGAATGCAGGATTTTGCTTCATTTTGATTTCCTTTTATCTCCATTTCCCCTTGCGGTGTTGGAAACCGCAAGTATTGGTGATACGTTGAAGTTACCCCTTTCAACTGATGGACCCAATGTCTACCAATGATGGCGTTGTACGGAGATAGAGCCTCCACTACGCTGAACTTAGTCAAAATACTTATCGGTCCAGACGAAACATCAAGCAAGATTTCCCCTTTCGGTTTTGAAGCAATCCGTTAAACCCATAAATTGTGTAGCAAGAAGGCGTTAGCTGATCATCTTTTATCCCCATCTTCTGGAAGGTATCATAAAACAAAACATTAAGAGAGTTGCCCCCATCCATAAGAATCTTCCTTATATTCCATCCGGATACTGGCAATGTAAGTACCAGCGGATCATTATGCATTTCAATCTCTTGGTCAACCTCGTCCGCAGAAAAGTTACCGGGGATGCCATCCATTCTTCTCATACTTCAGTAACTCTTCCCGCAACTTTGAAGACTTTGAGACTGCGGACTCTTTTATGTAATTTTTTATCAACAGCTGCACTCATGAATGACTGATCCAATTCAGAATAAGAGATCATATTAATAGTTTGATTATTTTGAGGAATATTAACAGCTTTTCCCTTATTAATCCTTGGTGGGGGATCAGGTGATTGAATAAATTCTTTTAACTCCCCCGCATCGATCAACCTTTGTACTAGCATCATTATATTCCTGCATCGGTCTGTGGAATGACCCCTATAGCAATGGTATTCACAATACTCCTTGGAGTTCTGTGTGTGTACGGGTTGTTGTTCCTTCGTCCATGGCCACTGAAAATCTCGTCTGTTTTTTATTGCATTTAAAATTTCTGGATAAGGAGTATTGAGTTTAGTAAAAAAATTCTCCTCAAATTGTTGGATGAATTTTCTTCTTTCCTCTATTTTTCCTCGCTTTGATTCAATGTTTGGAGTTTTTCCGCAAACCTCTTCCCAGAACCAGATGACGGTTCTACGAAATTGGATCTTCTGGCATTTCCATGGGGTTGTGATGTTATTCTCGGATGTTGCCTCTGGATGTCCTGCAATTTTGCACATTTCTCAATGATATCTCTGAGATCCTCTTTGCTTTGTGGGTTTTTATCATGGATATCAACAAAGAGTTGGCTTTCTCGATTGGCTATTCCCCATTTATAACAATTGATAGCGACTTCTGGAGTTACATCCCCGATTGCTTGACAGATCGTCTTCCATCCATCTGTATAATCTCGGATGGTTTCCTCTTTCCTTGAGGCAAGAGAGTATAGTTTTTCCATCCCCACATCTGTGGGCTTGTTATACATGTATGCTTCTAAGAACTTGCGGGTTAACTGTGTGTAAGAATACACCGTCCCTTCTGGTAAATTATCATACCACGCCAAAGATATTTCTTTCAAACTCGAGGGAAAATAACGGCACATAACAACATCATCTTGCTCCCAACGTGTCATGATGCGATTGTAATACTTCAAGTGGGTTGTTGGGTCTTTTGTCCCATCGTAGCATTCAAAAATGGGAATACTACATTCATGGGGCATTAGTGCGTACGCCAGGTGCGGCGGCAACGGCGTTCGTCTTGCTTCTTTTAACACTTCTTCTAATCGTCCACCCTCTTTATTTTTTAAATTCTTAATTTCTTCTCGCATTTGCTCCATGTCCTCATAGCATTTTGCCACCTATCATTTTGCAACCTTGAACCATTTAAATTCAATATATCTGGTTCATATGCTGGCGTGCGGGTTCCACTACCATTACTCTTTGATCTTTATTGGCTTGCACTTTTCTCCCTGTGGGTCTACTGGAGTTTGCTTCTTGCCCCCGTGTTCTAGTTGTAGATGGTTCTGCATCGTGCTGGGATTTTTCTTTGAGTACTTGGTTTTCTCTGGTCAAAAGTGCAATTTGTTCCGCACAAGTCTGGTGTACCTTCCGCATCTCGTCCATTTCTTCCATTAATTGTTGAATGTGATCAATACTATTTTGAGAATTTTCTTCAAACAAACGATTATCTGTGTGGTCTTCAGAATTATTTACTGGATCATTAATGGGTTGTTGCCCTTGTGATTCTCCCACCATTTCTCTTTGTTGAGGAGCCCCTATTGCATTACTCCCCTGATTTCCTGAATTGGCATCTTAATCTTGCATGTTTCTATGTGACACTGTTTCCATTTGCGTGAACCCTTTTAGGATGTTGTGATTTCTTCTAAGCTCAGTCTTATGTTGCTGTAGGGATTTCTTTACCAGTATTCTAAAAGAGCTCAGATAATAAGTTATGTGTTTCAAAAAGTTTTATCATTCTCAATAAATATATAATGCAACCTAATTGAAAGAAAATATTAAATTTAATTTTTAAACTGTTACACACAAACCGAATAATTCTCTAATTTTCACAGATTTTGTATAGTCATGTGCTAACAAGTTAATATCAAGTTTGAACAACTGAAAACTTATTTCATTGTCTCTTTCAAAAATCAAAATTTTATTTTAATGTAGAAATCAAGAGTTTGATAAACATAACATAATGGTCTGGTGAAAATTTATAAACTAAATTTTCGAACCATCAATTTAAAGAATATCATAAGTAATTCAACATATATATAAGGTATCACTACAAAAAAAATGGGTTTAAGCGACTACTCGTTTTAAGTCGTTTAAAGCCCCTTTTAAGTCGTTATAACCGTTATAGCGACTAAGAGTGACACTCGCGCCGTTGGTTGCCCAAAGCCATGTATGTCAAAGCCTTGAGCGACCATGCAATCGCTCTAGTAATAAACCAACTAACCTAAAGCGAGTACTTTTCTCATTGCTTAACATTTAGACCAACTAACATGGAGCAAGTAAAATTGTGATCGCTTAACATCTAGACCAACCAATATAGCAAGTAAAATATCAATCGCTTCAGATATACCAATCATTCTAAAGCAAGTAAACTACTTAGTTGATAGATACATGGAACAACTCTTTCTGAAATTTCTTGGTTAAAGTTTTAAGCGATCAAATGACTTTGCTCGCTAAAAGTGATTTCTGATTTTGATTGGCCTGAAGTTGGTTGCTCAAGCTTTTGAGGTACAAAATTTTTTACTCTCTAGAAGCAACTTGTTAAAATTGCTTTTACTTGGTTAAAATTTCTTTCTGATTTTACTTGGTTAAAATTTTAAGCGATCAAATGATTTTGCTTGCTACAAGCGATTTTACTTTTGATTGTCCTGAAGTTGGTTGCTTAAACTTTTAAGGTATCAAAGTTTTTTACTCAAGTTGATTGTTTAAATTTTTAAGCTTCCAAATTATTTTAGAATTCAGATTTTAATTGGCTTAAAGTTGGTTGCTGGAGTATTTAAGCTACTCACTTTTTTTGCTCATTTGATTTAAATAATCCGAAAATCTAATTATAATTAAAAAAAATTATAACTAAGTTTATATAATTAAAATGAAAACAAATGATATAGTAAGCCAAGTGGATGAACAATCACTTCCTGTATACAACCTATAAATTCGTCTCTCTAGCAACAACAAATAAGGAATAATTTCTATAGAACAGTTTATAGATATATCTGATTTCTAAACTTTGGTCCATTGCTCCAAAAGAAACTGGACTATCAACCCAAGGAACATTTACCGGTGGACATGTTCTTTTTCCTCATTAATAACAGCTTCTTCAAGATAACCTTTTCACCTAACCGTTCCTTTATCAGTTGATGGGTATCATGGGAATCAGGTTCTACCTGACTGGAGATTCGTTGTAGTTGTTGCTGCTGCTGCTGTTGGTGTGGATGTGGTGGAATTTAGGTAGTGTGACAGAATGATGCTAATCTTTGTGAACTCTGGTCGGGTTCTTGGGTCTTCATCCCAGCAACACTTGATGAGCGAGACGAACTACTTAGGGAGATTCTCTCCGTTTGGTCTCACATTCTGCAATCAGAAAAGCAAACGAATTATAAATGAACTATTAAGCTTTGCAAACAGTAGTTTTATAAGCAGTAAAAGTGCAAGATAGCCGCAAAAATGCATCCGAGTTATTTTTCCAACTTGTTTAAAACAATAAACTAATTTTTTGGCAAATGCCTCATGAAAGAGCAAGAATTAATAAGGCAAATGTGAAGGAAATGGTATTGGCTGGTCTCATAGTAAAATATGATATAGGAATGGAGATCAAAAGAGGGGTCACAAAGAAAAAACATATAAAATATTGTCTGGTCTAATGAAGTTCTTTTGGAACAAATCAAGTGAAAAGATGTCAGACCTCTACAAGAGCTACAAATGAAGCCATCATCATTGCAAAGACTTCTCCTGCGTCAAATGTAGGAGCACCCCATTGAAACGGATATGGAACTCTTATTCTGAGCATAAAGATGAACATGATTAGGATAAGTATAACACTATAATAATGACATCCCAACAAAGAAAACCAAATCAAAAGCAGTCCACATTAAGCCCAAATAACCTAATTTGATGGAATTCTAAAAGCCTTACCATGGAGCAGCGCCTACAAGTCCACCACAATCTGTACGACAACTAAATTGGGTTTTCAGAGGTGAATTCTTATAGGCACCACCAACGGTTAAGAGGTGAGCATAAATCCATATGATAGCCACCGAAAATAGAACAGCAAACCGGTCAAACACATCTTTCGCGTGTATTAGATGGGGTAAATACTGTTACAAGCATTAGCAGTAAATTCCATTTTAGATCCTGATAGAAGACAATAACTTCAGTTTCACAATCAGAAAACAAACGGACACATTATAAAGTACCTGTGAGAATATTATTAACAATATTAGCTGAGGTAGTCCGATTTCTATACATTTCGCAACCTAGATACCCAGAGAAAGAAGCTTGTCAGAAAAGATGAAATTCATTACAAAGCTATAGTTCTCAACTACACCACAGTTGAGCAATGACACTTCAACAAACAAGCAATATCAGATAACACCAAAAGATTACAAAACAATATTTACAACTACAATAAACATTCAAATTAAAACATTAAAAGGAACAAAAGAAAAGGCAGAAGAATTATTGCTATGCAATTGAAATCTAGAAATGAAAAATCTTGATTAATAGTGCTCAAACATCAAATATTGAGAAGGAGAAGAGCCCAATTTAGAAACTTTAGTCTACAATAGTGTCGTCATCGGACCTTTTGATTCACTGAAATAAGTAAAATGCATCAATAAAGAATTTGCAAAGGCAGGAAAACCCACAAATCATAACAACATTTTATAACCAACAAAAAAATACTAGACAAAAATTGAAAAGCATGAAGAATGAAATTGTAAAGTAGTTTGTGTAATGGTGTTGGTGATAATAGGAAGAAAGAGAGAGATTTCAGAGAGATTTAGAGAGATTCAGTGAGGGAGGCAGAGAAATTTAGGGAGTGAGGCGGAGAAGTGAGAACAGTGAGGGAGGCGGAGAAGTGAGAAGTGATGAAACTTAGGGTTAGGGTGTTTATATAGAAGGGTATTAAACGTAAATAATAGAAACTTTGTGGTCAATAAGTAAAACGAATAGGGTTTTAACCGACGGTTCAAGATTAACATTTTAAGCTTATCGGACGGTTCTAGGTTTTACATCTTCTACTCATACGGATCATTAATCTGACGGTTCAAAATTAATATCTTATGCTCATACGGATCACCAATCTGACGGTTCAAAATTAATATCTTATGCTCATACGGATCACCAATCTAACGGATCAAGATTAGCATTTTTTTATACGGTTCACAACCAGAACGTCCAATAAAACATACGTCTCTCAATATATACAGGTCCAACGACCAAAAGAACAATGAACGGTTATTAATTTCATATAAATAAACTTGTTCTTTTTAACTAACAACGCACGTATAATTTTATATATTCTACAAATTTTAATTTTTTATTTAATCGTTTTTGTTTTTATTTTAATTGATTTTACTTCAACGTAGTTAAGCTAAGAGTGATTTATAACATAAGATATATTTTGGGTGTAACTGCAGGCTTTTCTGCGGTTATAATTAGTTATGTCTTTTGGCCAAGAGGGACTCTCTTGAATAACCATCAGATAAGAGCGAACATAGACTTAGGTCAATCTTACATATAAGTTATTAAGTAATATATACTTAGATCAATCTCACACATACTTTGATCAATCTCAAATGATATACTCAATCAACCAAGTTATTAAGTATAATATATCCAACATGTGTACATTTAACTTTGGGTTGCAAAATCAAGATACATTAAGGAACACTGAATGGGTAATATGTTGCTTAAATTTTTTAATTGTCACCTTATGAGATGAACTTTAGTTGTATTGTTACGGTAATTTCAGAATTACACATTAAAATCGTATCTAAGGGTCCATTCTTATATTTTGATCCCAATAAAGTGATATATTCCTCTAGAAAATGATGAACTTGAGTCTTGCATATTCAAACAAACAAATATTAATCAAAGAAAATTTAGGGTTCAAACTAAAAAATCTAACTAATATACCCGATAAAAAATTAACTATTTATTCATCAATTATACCCGATATCGCTCGACCTCACTAATTTCTCCTGGATTCAATTAGTTTATATGGTTCTATCAAATTCTATTGGTTTCTCCCATTGTCCATCATTTTGACCGAGTGCCCGTCGACCTTAGGAATTTCGGTTAGCCTCACTCAATTACTCTCACGGTTTCATTGCTAGGTTTAGAGTTATGGTATAGATATTCAGACTAATTAGATCAAAAGGCATATTTTGGTTCACAAAACTAGATATTGACCTCCGATATATATTTCGATCAACCAGATATGGAACAAAGCGAATTTCACATGATATTCACTTGTCTCACCCGAACTTACTTAATTTCAGACAATATCCATCAAAGCCAAGAGAATCTAATCCAACGAGTATAAATACATGAATTTAATTATATGGTTACCTATTAATACAATTGTGTATTTAGAGATCTGTTATAGATCTTCCGGGTAATATGATAGGGGACGAGGTATATTTATCCAATAACGTCTGACCTCACTTAATTTCTCATGGATTCCGTGGGTTTAATTATATGGTTACTTATTAATAAAAACCGAATTTCCATCCATTTTACTTAAATTTCTTTGTTACCCATCAATTTTATTTATTTCGGTCGCCTCACTAAGATTCAATCGGATTTTATCGGTTTTTTCCAGCTTATCGACAAGGACCTCCGATGGAAACAGATCGCGCCTCTCCTGGCCGGATTGAGTCTTTCTAGCTCGGATTGAATCAATATCTCCTCATACGTCGGTCTACGTCATAAGTCTTAAGGCAAACTTTGAAATAATCATTTTAACTTTTGCATATTTTTTAATAAAATAAATGTTACCCCTAATCTGAAAGTTGATGAAAATAACTATTATACCATTTATTTTAAAATAACTATTTTATCTTTGGTCCAAAAAATTTAATCGAATGGATATAAATTATTTATATGGTGTTTATTTAACCAATAGAAATTCAGATCTTTAATCAAACGGATATAAATGCAAACACAAAAACTCATACGGATTATCATTCTTATACAAAATCAAAAGAGGTAAAATTGTAATCTTTATGGGCGGGAATGTTGGCGCGAAATATATCTTAGTGAGAATGAATTGGCAGGTTTGTTGGCGCTTTTTTGTGTGCGTGAAATCTAGAGTTCATGTTAGGTATATCTCTAAAATTGAAACCTGAGGCAGAAACTCTCGCCTGATCCCTAAAAAGACCCTCAACTTTAAGAAAACTTCAACTTCTATCTCACCTCTTTCTCTTTCTTTTTCAGTTCCAATTATTCTAAAAAAATTAAGCTCCTGATCCCTCACCTATCTCTCAGTTTCATCTTCGATTTCTTTCTTTTTGAAATCGAAAATCCAAAAGAAAGAAATCAGGGATTTTCAATTTCTCACTGGTTTGTAAAGTGGGGTTACAATATGTTTCAATTAAGGGTTTTTTCTGATTACGATGTGGATTTTGATGAATAATAGGAAATTGAGGTTTTCTTCATATCTGGTTCCATCGATTTTCTAGGGTTTAATTTATTTGTTTCGGTATTTCTGAATAGATAAAGATTATTTGGAGATTGGGTTTTGATTAATTTTCAGTTTAAGTTTTATCTTTAGGGGATTTTTTATTCTAGGTTTACTTAGTGTGTTTTATGTAAGCTGTTGATTCCAGTCATCTTGGTAATCTTGAACTGTCTGCTACATCACTTGAGAATACTAGTATTCAAGTCATCTGTTAGCAGATTTTTGGGTGTTAACTTTAGAAAGTTTTTATGATTTAGAAAGTAAATTAGTTCAAGAAGCTCTTTCTCGTGATTCATCTGGTGCCGTTCAATCTAACTTCTCTTTGATTACTCCTACTTCTGCTGTCTTCCAGGTTTGATTTCTTTTCACTTTGTATAGATCTGGGTTCTGTTCAGATTACTTAATTTTTCTACTAGAAATGGAGATTTGATTTAAAATCTGCTGCTTTGTAATTTCTACAAAGAGTTTCTTTGATTTTGTATAAAATTTGTACCTCTGTTGTTGATTTATGCTTACTGTAGATAATGTATACTCTGATCTACTAAACTCTGGAAGTAGTTTAGGACATGGTTTTGAATGATGTCTTGTTTAGGTACAGCTTTTGGAGGAATTGGGGTTTTCAAGGACCTGTTATGCTCTGAATTTCTAGTCTTAGGTTATATTATCTAGCTTTTGTGGGAATTGGGGTGTTAGTTGGTTGAATCTATGCCATGTAAATTAGCTTTAAGGGTTTATTTTTTGGCATCTATTGTTGATATATGTGATTCATATAGCTTATTGTAGGTGGATGTATACTCTTAGCTACTCTGTTCTGCAAGTAGTTTAGGACATAGTTCCAAATTTTATGAAACAGAGAAAGCCTTACAGATTTTTATGAAACTAGTGGATGCTTAATAACCGATGTGACAAGAGTTGAAGCAACAGAGAAAGCCTTACAGACTTTTTTCAATTGATGAAAGACTAGCATGCTATTGTGGAGGAGCAAGTTGCAAAGCTATATGTACCTCGAAGCAAGTTGATTGATTGGGAAGATTAGGAAGTAAGTAGCCTAAAGTTTACCCTTTTTGTTGCTGCACACAATGCACATAATATGTATATATTTGTAGTTGTACCAAGATGTTATAATATGATAGTTCACTGCAATTATTATATATCTATTCTGGGATGCTAAGCATGTCATTGCCTAGTAATCAAACTGATTTTTGCTGTGTTATGTGCACTGTACTAGTTTGTTTCTATTCATCATTGATAAAACATTTATATTTGTTTTAAGTCTATCTTTCAAGTACGACTCTTTGTGAAATCTCTAGTTATGGGATAGACTATCAAATAGCACAGCATTGGCTCCTGCAGTCCCTTGTGTCTTTGTGAAATGCTTCTTATGGTTCAGGTGGGTTCTCTGGAACCTGTATGATCTGCCAGTAGTTTTTGGGCCTTCCTCCGGGTCTAGTGTGCAGCAGATGTCTACACAGGTAAATACTTCTGGTAATATGCAACTGTTTTATCATTAATGGGGATACTTAAAGTTCATAACATGGTCACTGACAATCTAGTCTACTATTGTTATTGTATTTGAGTACTGACATTTGTAAAAAAATCATATTTTGAATTGCGAAAATCGTATTCTGATTTTTGATTAGCAAGACCTTGTGAAATACTGTGAAACTTAAATTGAACCTTCAAACCTTGGCAAAATGAATGTTACTCAGTTGCAGTGCTAGTTACTGCTCAATATACTGCTTTCTTACTTCTTAGACTGAAGGTTTATGATATGCGTTTCGAGTTGAATGAAGTAGAATCGAGGATGGATAAGTACCCTTCAACAATTCCCTTCCTTAATTTGTTAAATGCGCCGATAGATGAAGAGAGAGATGTGAGTGATAGAGGACACAAGTAATGTTATCACTTTTTGTCTTCCCATCCCTTTTATTTTAATTTAACATTTAATTATTAATTATTATGTTTCAATCTTTTTGATTGATACCTAAATTAGTTATTTTTTACTTGTTACTTCTCCAGGTTCCTTGGGATCTTCAGATTTATATATGATCATGTCTTTGGGCCTTTTCCTTAGAGAGCCTATGCAGATCTTAGTGAGAAATGGTAGTTGGTTGTCGTTTGCCTTCATTACTTCAAAATGCAAGCGTGATGAGTACTATATGAAGTCACCTATATACCATCATATATGAAGTCATCATTCAAAACATATCGTTGTGTATTAGGGAATTGTTGATATGCAATTTCAAGCTTTAGCTCTTGATGTACTAGTACGAGCTATGTAAACTTTTATTTTCCTGCCTTGATTTCCTTTTTGTGTATTTACGTTTTTGAAGGTTAGTTACTTTGTAGTCCTGAATACTGAGAATGTCTTTGATTTCATTTGAATCAACACTATTACATTACACTATCCAGCCAAAGTTCTTTTGAATCAAAAGTTCTGGCAGATTTGTTAAGGCAAATTTGTAAATAAATTGCTATTAAAAGATGAAATAGAACCGATAAACACACTGTAACAAAAAAAAGTTATAACCAAATCATAGTTAATTTAGTCGATTCATGTTAATTCTTTTTTCAATTTGTGTATCCAAACATTTGCTCATAGTGAATCAAAACAATGATTTGAACAAGTTTTTATGTTTCCATTAAACAAATCCTAATAAGATTGTTGGATTAATACTAAGTTCTTAAATGTCTACTTCAAAAACTCACTTCTTTTGAAATGATGGTGGCGGCTTAAACTTAGTTGTTGGGAGAGGTTTTACCAAGTAATTCATTTTTTGGTTGCTACGAGAGTGCCTCAAAGTAAAGAGCTACATGAACACTTTTTTAGATGCTATATAGATAACTTGGAAAAAGGATATAACGACCAAATACATCTGGCTATGGCTAAAAATTAGTTGACACAGATTTAAAGCAGCCAAACTATTTAGCAGTTGCAAGTTTTGTTGCTTAAACTATTAAAGCGACTAAAATATTGGGCACTTGCTGACATTTAGAGCAACCAATTTATTTTGTTGTTGCTACGAGTTCGTGCCTCAAAGTAAATAGCTACATGATCACTTTTTTAGTTGCTATAAATTACTTAAACAAGCGATTAAATATATCTTTTCGTTGCTAAATAATAGTGGACACAGGTTTATAGCCTCCAAAAGTTTTGGCAGTTGCAATTTTAGACGCTTAAACTATTTAAGCGACTAAATTTTCGAGCTCTTGCTAAGATTTTGGTCGCTTAAACCCGTTTTTCTTGTAGTATATGAAATAACGAAATAATTTATATGATCATAAAAACCAAATTCATATGTCCATGAATTGATTAATTCAAAGGAAAACCATATGTAAAGTTTTTTCAATATGACCTCAATCATTGTTCTTTAAGGAAAATAATTTTTTAACAAAACACGATTCAAAATTTTAGAAAGGTAAAATTTTTGACAGGTAGAATAAATTCTTTACTACCTCCTTGTTTCTAGCGCCAAATTATGGTGACCAAAAATCTAGTTTCTTTGGATCACAACCAAATGAATTTAGAACATGATAAAGTATGATATCTTATCATAAAATCGACTCACAAGATCATTTAGAAAATGATAATCAATCAAAACTTAGAAGTAAATTGACTCAAATATTTAACTGGTTCGACAGTCTAACTGTCTACATCCACGGGTAAAAGATTTGTTCAATTCTTATTAATCAACATCATTCAATACAGAAGAAAGTTATATTATAAAATCACAATCATGTTAATCATGGATTGATTGAACTAAAATTTTACACAAGTCTCATACCTAAACTCTTTGCTATCACTTCTATGCCTTATGTCCAATTTTTCTCCAGATTTTCCAACCCCTTTTCCTGTTTATGAGCTTGGTATTTATAGCCAATTTGATGGGTCCTACCAATCTACCTTTCCACCTATTTATTCTTATCCATTCCTGGTGCGATATGTAGTCCCGCAAAGCTTATTTGCAGTTTTCGCAAGGCTTGATCGTTCTTCCTGCAAGTCTTAGCATGCGTACTGCTTGTTTTCCGTAATTTCTCACTGGTTATCCCGCAGCTCTTCTGCGGTCTTATATTTAAGTTACTGTTTTGGATTGGGATGAATGTTGCGGTTTTATTTGAATCATGGCATGTTTGACACGTAGTTCTTAAAAGTGAATCGTCATGCTTTAGTTCTTTTTGTTCCGCAGTTTGTGAAGTTGATACGTGTCCCTCATGAATCAACGCCCATCATTACTTCTTTATTGTGTCAGACTTTCCCGCAACCTGGTGTCAGTCAAGCAGCAAGGTTGTCTGTTTTGAGTAATGTGCCTTACTTTCCCGCAACCCACGTGTCGATCATGCAGCAAGGCTGTCAGGTTCAAACTTTATCGAGTTTGCAGTTGTCAATTCATTGCTTTAAAAGACTTTGTTTCAGTGTTTCTCATCACATCGTAACTCACTTCTCCTCCAATAATTTTTGGACTATGTATCTCGAATTTTATTCCCTCATGGTTTCCTTGTTTGTCTTTCCTCCGGGATTTCCCTTTGATCTTCTATTATTTTCATTGCTACATCGATGTGTTTGCTCGTGTTGAACACAAATACGTGGGTTAGTTTATTATTTCTCTCCCGACGAGTTCTTTGACCAACTTTTCCTACGCGGATCGGTCTTTAGCTATCTTTGCTAGTGCCTCAACGAGTGTTGTTTCTCCTGATTGTCATGTATTCCCCTTGATGGAGGATCCGTGATTCCCTCTCAGGTCCTCTGACTTCTCTGGGAAGTCATCATGATTCTCTCCTCCGAGCCCGCTGAGGTCTTGATTATTCATATTCCGATGGTTGTGATTTTCTATTTGTCCTACTACAGTTTCACCATACAACAGTGTTTCACCATCATTTCCGAGCACTCCTTCGTTCAAGCCACTACCTCTCCTGATCGTATCTTGTACTCTGGGATTCTTCTTAGCTGAGATTACTTTGTCCATTTTCGATGCCATCTTTCCTAACTTAATTTTTTGCACAACAAATGAAGCTTCTCTATAATAAAGTTTATGCGAATATGTCGGTTTGTAACTGGTCACCAATAGTGGGACCTACCCTCATCGTATTGAATGTAGGTACATCATAGAGATGGTGAAAGAATATTGTCAGTTTCATTTCTGACAGTACGTCGGTGAAAACTAATGATATGCTTCTAAACCCTATGATTAATACTAAGTACTTAAGCATTTCCAAGAAAAACTCTCTCCAAATGTTCTCTTCAAACTAAGAGCGTCGGTTTAGGATTTAAAATTAGCTAACTTGCTAAAAAAAAAAGGTAAGTTCTAGAATAGCGATGTACGTGTTATTTTTGAGAAACAAAGACTATCCCTCCAAGATTTGCATCCCCTTAAGTCGGAGAACGTAACTATGTATTGTTCTTTTAGCGAATCTGATTTTCCTGAGAACTATAACTCTCATGAACTTTGTGATCTACTTTTTCTTTTTGCAAAACCCTAAAATAAGATGCAAAAACCGCTTTTACTCTTCTTTTGAAAATAAAAATCTTCTACAAATCCCAGCCTTCTAGAGAGCTAACTCTAATGATCTTGGGGATCTAGATTTTTTCTTCTCAAAACAATATAAAAACATGCAAAACTCATGTAAACTTTCTTCTCACTCATTTACAAACCAAGTAGGATAAAAAAAATCTTATTTCTAACGCCAAAATATAACTGCAGAAAATCCCATAGCTATACCCGAAGTTATCTCAGTTATTGATTCAAATGGTACTGAGCCAACCACTATAAACTAGGATAATTAGTTAATCAAAATAAGAGACAAAAGCAAATTTTCGCAGTTCGGTGTTAAAACCTATATTCACTTGAGAGATTCACTAAATATTGATGGTGGTTATAAGCACAATAGACCCAAACTCCCAAGAACGGGATACTCTCAAGCTCACTTTGTCTTCTAACTCTAAAATATCTCAACCCTCATCTCAGTATCTTGTCTTATATAGAAAACTTCTTAAGCAGTGGAAGATAACTCATTTCGCTCGCTAGGCTTCAAAGCTGAGTGTTGGATGAACTATAATTGCTAACTTCGCTCGTTGGGTATGCATCATCGTTAAAAATGAAACCTATCGAAGCATAAGAAGCTATCTTCGCGGTTGGTGTCTAACAACTCTTAAAACTATAATTGTTTGATACGGTTGGTGTCCAATTGTTTGATGTACGGAGATCTTATAACGAGTGAGTAGACGATCGTTTTGCCGAAAAAGTATAAGCTTTTTGAGATCTAATTGGGCGTTATTATCCATACATGATCGCATCTGATATCTACCTCACTGTGTGGGCCTGAGAGTGACCAAAAAGTACAAACATACATACGAAGATATTATATGGAATGATGACTAGATGAATCATAATATTTGCTCGAAATATAAGTAATTTGGAAAAAGATATTATACACACAAAAGATCAAAATTTTACTGAAGAAAATAAGATACAAAATACAAATTCTCAAATGGGAGAGTCCCGTCAATTACAAACTTAAGCTAATTACAATCAATGACTGAACTCACAAAAAGAGATCGTTATGAAATTATAGTTTTCCTACTCAGGAATCAAGATATCACCTAATAGGAAAAATATGACACAAGTTCCAACAAGATACCAAATCTTCGGTTTAAGTACGAGTTTCTCAAAATTTACAGGTAATTTGGCACAGTACGCGAACTTAAAATACCGATTCCAATGGATCACTGGTGAAGATAAAATTTAGGATTAACAAAACAGGTCCTACACCTTGAAAACATTCTTATTATTGAATGAGAGAAAGAGCTCTCAGAATAGTTGTTACAGAAACAGTACAAAAGCATGACTGCCAACCATTCTACACCAGCTTTTATAGCTTCACATGTGTGGTTATAAGCGTGACAGTCACATGTGTGAGTATACACAATTCAGGCACACATGTGACAGTTAATACAGTTAATTCTGTTAACCTTCATTTCTCACAGGCTAATCTGTCATTACCCCCCTTCAAGCTCATGTTGTTGGAAACTACATTGAGCTTGGTTCTGAGCAAACCAAATCTTGGACTTGATAGACTCTTTATAAAGATATCTGCTAGTTGATCAAGAGTATGAACATAGTGCACTCCTAGGTTCCTGGATTGAACAAGCTCCCTGACAAAATGATAGTCTAGATGAACATGTTTCATCTTTGAATGTAAGACTGGATCAGATGCCAAGTTGATTGAGCTTATATTATCACAGCCTAATCTTGGTATTCCTGTGGGTTGAAAGTGAAGATCTTTGAGCAAATAACATATCCAAACCACCTCAGCAGCTGTGTGTGCAAGGGTCTTGTACTCTGCTTCAGTACTTGATCTAGCAACAGTAGTTTGTTTCTTAGAGGACCAAGAAATGAGATTTGAACCCAAGAATAGACAGTATCCTCCTGTTGATCTTCTGTCATCAATATTTCCTGCCCAGTCTGCATCTGCAAAGCCCAGTAATGTTGTAGAACCTCTTGTGAAATGCAACCCATATGAAATGGTGCCCTTTAGATATCTCAGGATTCTTTTTGCAGCCAGTAGATGTGGTGCTCTTGGTTGATGCATAAATTGGCACACCATGTTTACAGCAAATGTGATATCTGGTCTGGTCCAGGTCAAGTATTGCAATGCTCCAACCAGAGACCTATAATCTGTTGGATTAGTCAGTAGCTCTGTATTGGTTTTGCTCAACACTTGGGTGGTTGCCATTGGAATTGCACATAGCTTGCACCCCTCCATCTGGAATTTTGTTAACAAATCCACTGCATATTTTGTCTGACACAGAAATAAAGAATCACTTGATCTGGTAACTTCCAGTCCTAAGAAATAGTGCAAGTGTCCCAAATCTTTAATTGGGAAGTCTTTCTGTAGAATACTTATCACAGACTTAATAAATGATGGAGATGACCCTGTTAGAATAATATCATCTACATAGATTAAAGCAACTGTGATTGTTGAGCCAGCCTTGTGCACAAACAGAGAAGTATCAGCATTGGAATTAACAAATTGTAAGCTAGTTAGAGCTGAGTGTAGCTTAGCATACCAAGCTCTTGGGGCCTGTTTCAGACCATAGATTTCCTTGTGTAGCAAACACACATGATTTGGTCTGGCTTGATCAATGAATCCTGGTGGCTGGGACATGTACACCTTTTCTTGCAACTCTCCATACAAGAATGCATTACTAACATCCAATTGATGCACATCCCATCCAAATTGAACTGCAAGAGAAATAATAACTTTAATTGTAGTTGGCTTTGCCATTGGGCTAAAGGTTTCATCAAAATCAATTCCTTGTTGTTGATGAAAACCTTTTGCAACCAGTCTTGCTTTATATCTGGCTATTGAACCATCTGAATTGTGCTTGATTCTAAATACCCATTTGCAGCCAACTATGTTGGTGATTCCCTGTGGAGCTACTAATGACCAAGTTCTTGCCTCTATAAGAGCTTGATATTCTGCAGTTGAAGCATCTCTCCACTCTTTGCTTTTATGTGCTGCACTGATACTAGTTGGAATATCTGGAACAATACTCAGTAAAGCAACATCCATAGGATATGTTGTTGAATGGTAAGATTTTGGTTTGATTATTCCACATTTTATTCTTGTGAGCATTGGATGAGCATTGGAAGTGATTGTTTGAGGCTTTGTTGTGATGTCAGATGGTGGCACTTGTTGAACAGATTCAAGTTGAGGAGCTTGTGTTACTGATTCTTGATTAGGATCAATGGTGGTTCTTTGGGATTGGGTTGGATTTTCTTTAAATGGAAATGAACATTCATTGAATGATACATCTCTTGATATGTAGATAGTTCCAGTGTTGGGATCATAACACCTGTAACCCTTATGTTGTAGACAATATCCTAGAAAAACACATCTTTTGCTCCTTGGTTCTAGCTTATTAGAAGTGTAAGGCTTGAGCCAAGGATAACAGGCACAACCAAATACCTTCAGAAAATTATAATCTGGTGATTTCTGAAATAACTTCTGATAAGGAGATTGAAACTCCAATGCTCTTGCAGGCAGTCTGTTAATTAGATAATTGGCTGTACTTAGAGCCTCTAGCCAAAACTCATGTGGTAATCCAGATTGGGACAGCAAAGTTTTTGTGATTCCCAGTAAGTGTTTATGTTTAACCACTGCTACACCATTTTGTTCTGTTGTGTGTGGGCAAGATCTTTCATGTGTAATTCCTTTATATAAGCAGTAATCATTCAAGAATGAGTTGATAAACTCACCTCCATTGTCAGTTCTAATTCTGCTAACTGAGTGATTGAGTACTGTTTCAATTCTTGTAACAAATGAAATAAATGAATGCTGAATTCAGATTTTGTGGAAAGAGGAATTACCCAGCAATATTTGGTGAATTCATCCACTATATTTGCATAGTAAAGCTTACCTGACAAAGATCTGGTTTGACATGGTCCCCAGAGGTCCATATGCAACAACTCCAGTGGTTGTTTTGCTTAATTACATGAAAGCTGAAAAGGTAATTTCTGACTTCTGCACATTTTACAATCATGACAAAAGAAAGATTTATTTGAGAAACCAGATAAATGTAGCAAAGAGCTTAATCTTTGCATAGTCTGGAATGATGGATGTCCAAATCTTCTGTGTAGAAGTACTGGATCAGTTATTGTTGTGTTGAAAGCATGATGTGGTGTACTGAATGAGATGGGATATAAACCATGTCTATGTGGCCCTTGAAAAATTATCTTCCCAGATAGATGATCCTTCACACAAAAGCCATTAGAATCAAAGGTGAATGAACAATTGTTGTCAGTTGTGAATTTGTGAATTGACAACAATTTGTGAGATGAATTTGGTACAATGAGTATGTCATTTAGATCAATAGTGTTTTGATGAATGTGTTTTGTTGAATGTCCTGTATAAGTGATGTTCATACCTGCACCATTGGTTGTTTGTATTGTTGCAGAACCATCATAAGGTGTCTTTTCTTGTAGTACATCTGTGGTAGGAGAAATGTGGTGTGTGGCTCCACTATCTGCTATCCATTCCTCCTTATCAAATATATCTGCTGCAGCCATCATAGCAGTGAGATTCGTTGGTGGAGATCTGCCTTGGTAAGTAAAGTTTAATCTCTGTGTGCAATTTGGTGCAGTGTGTCCAGAAATGTTGCATATCTGACAAACTGAGTTTCCAGCAACATAATCTCCTCTTCCATATGTTTGTCTGTGAAAGAATTTTGGATTCGGAAACCTATTTCCATGGTAACCTCTTCCTCTATAATTGTTTCTTGATGGATTATTATTGTTTCTTGAATATCCTCTATAGTTACTAGCATAGAAAGCTTTAGCTTCAGTTTCTTGTTTTAGTGCAGTTGTTCTATCAAGAATCACTGCTTCTTCACTCAAGAGATTATTATGTAGCTCTATGCATGTAACTGGTAGATTCCTATGTCTCATTGATGTTGCAAATGGGATATAAGATTCATTTAGAGCCTTGAGAGTGATTACCACTAATTCTTTGTCAGAAATCACTTCACCAGCTGCTGCTAATTGGTCTGACAAA
>JAJJMC010003668.1:1491983-1601669 GCA_023531435.1 Papaver californicum | reverse complement strand
AGAAGAGGCTCTACTAAATCTTTCTTCTATTTGCTTCCACAACTCAGCAGAAGAAGTAGATCTGGAGAAGTAGGGTATGACTAATTCAGAAATTGTTGAATTCAGCCACATACAAAGGTGGAATCTTCATCTATCCAGTCAGAATATAATGGATTTTCAATTCCATTTGCTTGATATATTTGATTGATAAATTGAACAGGACATTGTAGTGTTCCATCAAGATATTTCATTAGTTTTTATTTCTGAATCACAGGTTGCAGCAGGTTTCTCCATGTGATGTAGTTATCCTCCTTAAGTTTGAGTGTGACAAAATTGGTTAGATGATTCAGTGAGACCTTGGAAAACAAGTTGGATGTTTTCTATTGTTGATGGAAGAAATGTCTCAATCATTAACAAATCTGAATGTTCTTAACAGCAAGAATGAAAAAAAAAAATTAAAGAAAACAAAAGAAATTGTTTGTAGAGATGTTCTTTAGCTGTGAGATTGATGAAAGCTTGAAAGAATGCAAGAACACAAATTCTTAGTAGCAAGTAGGATCAGATTTGTTCCTGCTTTGATACCATGAAAAAATTCTTATTATTGAATGAGAGAAAGAGCTCTCAGAATAGTTGTTACAGAAACAGTACAAAAGCATGACTGTCAACCATTCTACATCAGCTTTTATAGCTTCACATGTGTGGTTATAAGCGTGACAGTCACATGTGTGAGTATACACAATTCAGCCACACATGTGACAGTTAATACAGTTAATTTTGTTAACCTTCATTTCTCACAGGCTAATCTGTTATTACTACTCGTTAAGGTACGCATCTGGGTTCCACTGACGCGGATACGGAAACGCAGATATGATGCAACGTGGACGCGGACGCGGACACGAACACGACGATTTCCTAAAAAAATTAGGACACGGACACACATATATATATTTATATATAAATATAATAAATTATATACATGAGACATTATAGTCCACATCCAAACACATTAGATATAATGATACACATCCATTGTTCTTACATACATATTCGTCCAAATGGCACACCACAAACACATGCATGGTTACTATGTAGTCAAGGGCAGTTGTGGTACTTTGATTCTAAATATTAAAACCTTGCAAAACCTATTTTCACTTTTATTTTTTTGCCTACTCCTCTTCCATCCCTATATTCTTTTCTTTCCTTTTCTCCTCCTTCACCATCATCAATATGGTTTTTAAAATTGTACGAGTCACGATTCAACTCGTACGATTCAAGTCATTATTTTGAAATCCGATTCAACTCGTGTATCTCCTAGGAATCAGGGAGATTCCTGTTTTTATGCGATTCTTGACCAACTCGATTTGACCAGTCAATTTTTCTTTTAATCCTTTCCAAATGAGACCTATTTCCTTTTCTCCTCCTCATCACCATGGTTTTTAGAATCGAGTCACAATTCGAATCGTCATTATTTTAAAATTCGATTCAACTCGCATATATAATTTGTATCTCATTTCTATTTTATGCGATTCTTGACCAGCTCGATTTGACTAGTCAATTTTCCTTTCAATCCTTTTCAAATGAGACTTATTTAAACAAAAAAGTGAGGATAGGGAGATTCGAACCACATCATATTACTTATAAGTTAATGATCCAACCACTGTGTTATAATGAACACTTTGATACTATTGAACTTTTATTAAATATATTCATATCATATCATTTGACTAAATCTAGCTTCTAAGTAGGACTATATTATATCAATATATGGTAAAATAAAATTGACAGTGAATCTTTGATTCACGATTTAATAAACGATTCGATCCTTAAAATAAGAAAACAATTCGTGTTGCGATTTACGATTTCACAACCTTCATCATCACTACACAATTTATCCCTCTTCTTTTACCAACAAGTTATAATCAATCAAGTTTGTATGCAGAAGATAACATACTAATTATTAATATACTCTATCTCTTTCTTCCACTAGTTTTGAAAGTAGGAGGAGTTCAGTGAGGAAATATTTGGAGTCGGGGGTGAATGGTTTGAATGTCATTTATGTGATTCTTAACAACCATTAAAGAGTCCCATAATCTTAAGGAAATATCAATGCCGTGAAGATCTTTTATTTGATTTTTCTTTGCTCGATTTGTAATTTTTTTACAATGTTTATCATCCTATGATAATTATGTTGTTAATTTTTTTTATTCATGTTAACAGATGTTATTTGTAATTGATAATTTGTTATTAGGTTTTCGGTTCCTTTACCAAGTATCTTATCTAACTTATTCCTTTCTCAACTAGTTAATGAAAATAAAAACAAAATATAATTTTTGAGAGAAAAAAGGGAAAAAAAATGCATCCCTAGTGCGTCATGTTCGTATCACATGCGTTAAAAACGTGTCCAAATAAAATTCACGTGGAATTTACAAGTGGATGTGTCTTGTTTATGCCAAAATTCTCATCAGCAAAAACAACCAATGATTTGTCAAAAGATCTAGACTAAAATCCTTACCATACATTTTGTTACACTATATCACCTTAATATTCAAATCAAGACATATAAGCACATCAATCATAAAGAAAATTAAAGAACAACAATTCACCAAATTGGACATTCTATTAGAATTATATCTATCAAGTTCAAGATCTTTACAAGTATGGAAAAAAGTGTATTCATACATCAATAATTTCACACTGCATCACTCTATAAATACATAACTAATATCTTTCCTTTGATTCAAGTATTTTTCCTTAGTCTTTTTCCCTTTCAATTTTTCTGACCCCTTCTCTGTTGAATGAACTTCTCTATTTATAGGTTGTTCAATGGGTCCATCTCTTTTTCCTTTATGTCTATCCTTTATGTTTGATGAGTCATGTTTTCCCGATCTTGTCTGTCAATTTATTGATTATCGTTCCACTGTATTCTTTTGGTCCGATAGCTCTTGTCCCGTTACTTCCTTGCGTTCTCTTTATTTTATGATTATCTTCAGATCAGGATGATCGTGCGGTTGACAGACAACTTCTTTCTTATGCATTGTCATGCTTTCGCCTTTTTAGCCCGTTACCTTGTACTATTGACACGTGATCCTCGTACTTTATGAGTCATCTTCTTCCCGATCCTCAGTGTCAGTCATGCAGTTAAAGTAACTTAAGCAATTAATGCTTTCACTTTTCCGCTCTATGCGTATTTATTGCTCCTGTTTTTCCCGTTCCATTTGCATTTAATGATTTCTGTTTCGATCAGAGTATTAACACTTTCCCGATCTTACGTGTTGATCATGCAATGATATTTTCAGTATTTTACATCTGTCATCCACTCGAACTTTTATATGGTTTTGATTGTGTGTTTCTCGCTCTTCTATAAATCTCTGCTTCTTTGCCTAATCGCTTGACATGTGTTATCCTGACTTTTATTTCCTAACAACTTGCCCCCTTCTTTTTCTTTTTTTAAAATTTTTAACGGTTGATCCAAAGTTTTGAAAAAAGTAGAAGAACAATAATTACTCTCCATCTTTTCTATATCTGTCATAACTTCTTTTCGCACGTTATCCCGGATTTTCTGCTAGCAGTAACTTCTATTATCACGTTTGTGTCAGTTACCATTTTTCGAGGAAATCAAATCTTTGCCTCGATTAACGCCTTTTCAATTTTTGACGGTTTGTTTATCCCTCCTCTTAAATAGGATTCAGTCTTTTCTACTTCTGTTTTTTCCTCTTAAAGTTGCAGCTCTTTCTCTTCCTTAAAATTTTCAAATATTCTCATTATCTCTCTGTTATTCTCTCATTCTCCAACGATTCAGAAACTTTTTGCATCAATCATATTTGCTCTACTTTTAATCAAGAAATTGTTTCTCTTATCTATTTTGTTTTGGTGTTTAACCATGATTAATATTGACTCTCTATGAAAACAGAGATGATTGAATGGTGATTATTTATGATTTTTCTTCCCTAGTTGCTTCTTTTTATGAACTTGATTTTTTTGATTCCTTCATTCATTGATTCTTCCCTGTCTTTTTTCACATATAAAAAATACCTTTTCACTATGTCTTCAAGAACTCAAAATATTGCTCCTGAGATTGATTCTCAACACGATGATCAGCCAGAAGTAAGGAGATCCTCGGAGTAATGCAACTAGATATGCCGCAATCCTCGGCATACTCGTGATCCAGCTTCTGACCCTTCTACAACCACTAATCTTGCCCCCAAGAGTAAGAGGGTACACGCCAGTTGTAGCTACAAATCAATGAATATTGAAGAATTCAAAGCAAAACACCATCTTGAAGGATTCAAAGTTTCTTTGTATGGTGGAGACAAAGATGTAATGACCCTGGGAGCGGTCAACAAATTCAAATATTCATCTAGTAGTTTACTGATTTCTGCTGGTGCGTTAGAGGCTGGGCTTCGTCTTCCCCTATATCAGCGGGATCATCCCTATCAATTCGAAGTTCTTGCATCCCGCTGCAATGCTCCTCACGGTTTAGCTCGGTCCGTTATCCAGTATAACGGAAATTGGTGGCGGATACTTGATGAATGCAGCCTCCGGAGCGAAGGACGAACTAACCTTACATGTTATACTACAGACATCACAGAGCAACAACATTATACAGTTGAGAATTTTCACACTACCTATGCGGATAGTGTTTCCATAAGGAATTTTGTGAAGTGGTGTGTTAGTCCTCTTAGCAAGTGCAGTTCGGGATTCCCCTTGTTGCGCGAAATTGACGATCCGAAGCTCAAGTATGTTCCGGGAAGTGGAGAAAGAGTATGATTGGAACAAGAAGAAAGAATCCGATTGGATCATGACTACAAGTGGTACCGGACTCCACTAGTGATCGAAGGTCCTTGGGTATTCGGTCATATTTCCAAGGATGAAGTTCAAGATATTCGTGGGCGTTTCCCAATTACTGTCCCTGGAAATTAAATTTCAGTGATTATAAATTCGATTATGAGGTTCGTACGACTCCTCTTTTTTTTTTTTTTAGTACTTGGATGTTTCCCTCACTGAGTTTGAACTTTGTGCTACAGGTTGATCCATCTACTGAGCCCCATATTGAAACGCCACCAGCATGCCCAATGCCGGCGTGCAGATTAATGAGGGCAGGCAAAGAACTGATAAAGTGGAAATAATTGAGGGTAAAGGGAAGCATAAGATGGTATCTTCCCCAGAGAAGAAGAAAAAATCGAAAAAGGTCAAGAAATGCTTCTCTCACTCCCTCTGATAGAGAAGAAGGTGAGATTAGAGATTCTCTCATCCGACACAGCAACATTGGGGGTGAGGGAACTTCAGTTTCAAGATCTTATGTTGAGGGTGCGGAGCAGTCTATATCGGGACAGCCCGATGCTGTTGCGGGACGGTCCGTTGAAGCTTCTGATCCAGCTGCATCGGGAGCGGACCAGGCTATATCGGGACAGCCAATGTTGTTGCGGTACTGCAAGTCAGATCATATTGGCAGAACCCGCTGCTGGCTCCGAAGCTGCTCTCATTAAGGCTACACCGATAAATTTTTATTTGTCCCTGTCTCCACTTCCCTTCAACTTTGAGGTTGAAGTGGTCTCTCCCGAAGAGGGTATCATGACAACTGATAATCAACCAACTGTGGAAGGAGATGTTGAAGGAGGAGATGCTTATGATGAGAATATTGATAATGTCGTTCCTAGCACTTCAGCTACAGAAATCCCAACCTCTCATCCCGAAGAGGATATTCCCGCAGCCATCTGCGAAGCAAGTGCACCTTCCGGGATATTATCAAAGGTTTTTCCTCGCCCCGATGCTGATGTGCCCAATGCAGAGCCTTCAGACTTGCAAGGAGTCATCTTACAGATTGATAAAGGCAGGAGGGTGATAGAAGGATTAAATCTCTTAGGCAATGAAAATGAAGCCTACAAGTGGTTCTTAGCAAAAGGGCTCCTAGCTACTGCAGCTTGTCCAGAGACATGGAAATCCGATAGTGGTTCCATGTCTAGGCTGCGGAGTTCACTGGGAACTATCCTTCTGGAGGATACAAGGGAAGCTTGGTATGATAGTGAGTTTGCTGAACAGACATTCCCGCCGAACCCTCCTCCTTCTTTGGATCAAGCTCTAGCTTTTGCAGAGGGTCCGATGTATTCATATCCACAGCAAGCTCTAGCTCAGGTATTGTTGTTCATTAGAACTTTTGATTCGTTTCATCTTTTCTTCCCATACTCATGACTTTAATTTCACAACTTAAGCATAGTTCTGATTGCTTGTTTGCTGCATTCAAGTTCTACAAAGCTCGGGCTATTATGATGGAGTCCGTATATAAGATGAAGCTGAGAAAGTGCAGCGGGAAAATGCCAATCTGTAGCAACAAAATGAAAAGCCCCAACAACAAAATGATGATCTCCAACAACAATTAAAGAATCAAAATCTTCTGAATCAAGGTATATTTTCTCATTTTTCTATATATGTATTATTTTATTTATTTATTTTATTTTATTTTTTTACACACATGCTTTGTGACCAGTGGGGGATTTCGAACTTGTATTTAGCATGGAGCGTAGGATGCCTCAGTTGAATGATCATGCGAGAGAGATTAATAGGGAAATTGGGATTTTTATATCAGAATTAAAAAGATTGTCCGATAGTCTTGACCTGGCCACCTGGAGACGCACTAGAGCTGAATCAAAATATCAGCAAGCTCTGGAAACTTTGGCTCTTAAGGAGGCAGAGTTTAAATCCCTCGCTGGAGGTATCTTCTTGGATTATATGTTTTTGTATATAAAATTTCTTATAGTATTTAACACTGGATTTGTTCGTTAGGCCTTGAAAAGAAACTTAATGAAGCAACTGCTCGGGTTGTGAAGGCGGAAAGAGATCTTGCTATTGCAAATGGGAGCATTGAAAATCTCAATAAGTAAACGGAAGAACATTCTTCTAAAGTGCAAGCATTGCAAGGTGAAATAACTCTTTACGCAACCAGAGCTAGAGATGCTCAATCCCGAATTAGTGTATTGTCCAGCAAAGTTACAACATGCGAAAACATGCTTGTGGATGAAAAACAAAAAATGAGGATCTATCAAGAGAATTGAGTGCTGAAAAAGATCAGAGATCCGCTTGGATGAGCAAGTAAAAGATTGTCAGCAAAAAATTCAAGAACTTCATTAGATATTGAATATGGATGTGCTTATACAACGTGGGTGAGACAAGATGCAAAAGCAAAAATTGCAATGTCATTCAACACTGCCTTGGATCGTGCACAAGCTGACATCACTATACTCAATAGTTGGGCTCCTGTTCCCTAGGTTCCTCCTCAGCCATCCAGAGGCTACATTCCCCATGCTTGATGATATCTGATTTTCTTTTTGTGTAACTTGTATTCCGCTAGATTGATTCGTATCTTGTAACTTGTAATTTGGTACTTTAACTGGTAACTTTGAATTGGAATCTACCTTTTGTAGCATTTTGAACAATGTTACTCCTGCATAAAAAATAACATATTTGTATGAAATCATTCGATTAATCAAATTGTTTCATGAATACATTGCATCGAAGTATTTATACCTCAAAACATGTAATTCGGGAACCCAACACATACGAGTCATACCCGGGCCAGGAGTAAGCTACAAGGTTAGTCCCAAATGTACCCTGAAAATGATAACCATTGATTATATCATTAGGTATCCCTTCTTTATAAGAATCTCGCACTTATGGAAATTCTTTAAGGGCTTACACTTACCTAAATTTTTATCTTCTTGAGTTACAATTGTTTCGCTAATCGCAAGCGTTCTCCAGAATAAGATATTCCTGGAGTAATTAATATTTTCATGTCAGGCATCTCTTTATTAGGAAATCACATTGTCAAATGTATTATTAATCAAGGATTTTCAAGAGAAGGTGCATTATTTATGATTTACCTAACATGAATGCAATGTACTTTCGTAATTGCATTATTAATCAAGGATAATATAGCTTTAAATATTATGCGTTCCAAGGGTGTTGCAAAACTTCACCATGCATGTTTCGCAGATAATAAGATCCTTGTCCTGTTGGTGCTTGTATTGTGTACGGACCATCCCAAGTTGGTGCGAACTTGCCTGCATTTTTATCCCGATGGTACTCCGAAATTTGACGTAAGACATATTGTCCTTGAACAAAGTTTCGTAACTTGACTTTCTTATGGTAGTCCCGTGCCAACTTTCTTTGGTAATTTTCCATCTTCTGGAGTGCCATCTCTCTTTTTCTTCCAAGTCATCTAATTTTTGTAACATTAAATCTGAATTTATACTTTTCTCCCATGCTTCTGTTCTAGTTGTAGGCAAAATGACTTCTGTGGGTATAACTGCTTCCGTTCCATAAGTGAGTAGGAACGGTGATTCTCCAGTGGATTCTTTTCTTATGGTGCGGTATGCCCATAATGTGTTATGAATTTGTTCACACCATTGTTTGTAGTGCCCATCTAACGTTTTCTTTAAATTTGTTGCAATTGTTTTATTTGTGGCTTCGGCCTGTCCGTTACTCTGGGGATAAAACGGTGTGGATTTATGTTTCTGAATGTTGAAAGCTTTAAACAACATATCAATATTTTTTCCTTGAAATTGTTTCCCGCTATCAGAAACTATGGCTGCCGGAATCCCAAATCTACAGATGATATTTTCAAATAAAAATGTGAATACATCTGAATCCCTGATTCGAGCTAATGCTTTGGCTTCTATCCACTTAGTAAAGTAATCAGTGCACAATTAAGTATTTCTCTTCTTGGTTCCCTCAACTAACAGACCTACAATATCCACACCCATTTCGTAAACGGCCATGGACTGAGTACAGGATTAAGTTCTGTAGCAGGTGCTTTGATTCTTTTTGCGAAACGTTGGCAGTCTTCGCACCTTCGTACCATGTTTTCCGAATCCTTGAGCATGGATATCCAATAATAACCTTGCATTTTGGCTTTCAATGCGAGTGAGCATCTTCCACTGTGATTTCCTGCATCTCCATAATGTATTTCTTTGAGTATGTGTAATCCCTCCTTATGTGACAGGCATCGAAATAATGGTCCTAAAAAGGACTTGCGGTATAAGATTCCATCCCGCAACTGGTAACTGTCATATTTCAGTTGAATTTTCCTTACTTCTTTAGAATTGGTGGGTAATATTCTATCTTGTAAACATTGATGAATCGGGATCCTCCAATCTTGTTCATTTAACTCATCATCTGCTTGTTGAGGCATAGGTGTGGTATTTTGTATTGCTGGATCATCAATGTCTTCGGTTACACCTTCTTTTATGTTATCAGCTGTCTTTAACTTTATGGATTGTTCATATATTCGTCCAAATTTTATGGCTGTAACATTGGGATCTCTTATCATTGATGAAATGAATGTTAGTGCGTCAGCATGTCGATTCTTGTCTCGGGACAGATGCCGAAAAACTATACTTGGAATATGATTTGCTAGAGTTTGCACAAGATTTTTGTACTCTGTTAAATCTTCGTCGAGTGTTTGGTATCTTAATTCGACCTGTCGAATTATCAACTGTGAATCGCTTGTGAGCAGGACATTGCTGATTCCTAACTCAATGATGAGCTTGAGAGCATGAACCACAGCTTCATATTCTACTATATTATTTGTATGCTCATCAAACTCAAGTCGAAATGAATGTATCATCCGTTCACCCATGGGTGCAGTAATTACAATGCCAATTCCCGCACATTCCTTATTTCGAGACCCATCAACAAAGACTTCCCACCTTTGTGAATTTGCAGAGCTCAAAATATCCTGTGGATCCTCTTCCTCACATCCTGGCAATCCTTGGATTTCATAATCTTCCTCAATCGGGAAGTCCGCAAGGAAATCAGCTAAAACTTTTGGGATTTTTGTGCAGTTTGCAACTCAAAAATGATGTTGAATTGCTCTATGTGTACATTCCATTTTGTGATCCTTCCAACTTTCCCGGTGTTCTTCGATACTGATTCTAATGGTGCTTTGCTCGGGACACGCACGTAATGTGTGAGAAAGTAGGTACGTAATTTTTGGTAGCAAAAACCAATGACAAAATGAGTTGCTCAATTTTGATGTAATTTCTTTCTGCTGAATTCATGGTCTTGCTAGTGTAATATACAGGTTTCTCCATTTTTTTCATTCGTACGCACCAACACTGCACTTATTGCATCCTCCGTTGCCGTAATGTACAAAGTCAATATTTCTTCAGGTTCTGACTTCTGCAACGCTGGCAATGTGGCAAGATGCATCTTTATGTTTTGGAAAGCTTGATCATATTTTTCATTCCAGTCAAATTTATTTTTCTTTTTGAGTATATCAAAAAATGGTTTGCATCTTTCTGAAGATCTGGCAATGAACCTACTGAGAGCATCCAAACATCCATTCAATTTCTGTACAGTTTTAATGCTCTTTGGGGATGGCATGTTCGTTATTGCTTGATTTTTTGCGGGATCAACTTCAATTCCATTCTTTGTAACCAAATATCCCAAGAAACATACCGATGTCACACCAAAAATGTATTTTTCTGGATTGAATTTCATTTTATATTTCCGAAATGCACCAAATATTTCAGTGAGATCATGTAGATGATTCACAGATATTTTACTTTTTACCAGCATGTCGTCGACATAGACTTCTAAAATTCTCCCAATCCAAGGTTTAAATATAGCGTCAACCAAGCGTTGATATGTTGCTCCTGCATTTCGTAATCCAAATAGCATCCTGGTATAACAATACAACCCCCGTGGGGTAAAAAATGCAGTATGTTCTTGATCTATCTCCGCAAGTGCAATCTGGTTGTATCCCGATTGGTCGTCCATAAAGGACAATGCCTCATGGCCTTGCACGACATCCACTAGATTATCGATATTGGGAAGTGGATAACTATCCTTTGGGCATGCCTTGTTTAAATTGGTGAAGTCTATACAAATTCTTTCTCCACCGTTCTTCTTTGGAACGATCACCATGTTGGAAATCCATGTCGGGTATCGTACCTCACGAATGAATCCTGCATTTAAGAGCTTTGTTAATTCTTTTTCCACAGGATCGTGATATTCTGGAGCGACCTTGCGTATCCGCTGCCGAAATGGTATTGCATCGGGTCGTATTCGTAATTTATATTGTACAATACTTGGGTCTATCCCCGGCATGTCCTCTATTTTCCATGCGAATACATCCACAAAATCATGAAGAAGCTTGATCAAATGTTGTTTTGTATCGAACTTCATCAGCGTTCCAATTCGCACCTGCTTGGGAAATTCTGTAGTGCCAGTATTTATAATTTTGGTTTCTTCTACAGAAGTAAAAACAGGTTTTGGAACTCCGATAGATGTTGGAGTCCCTTTTAATTGCTACGATGGTGGTCCTTCAGATTGCTGGTTTGATGAATTTCTTTGACTTTTGCTGCTCTCCCCTATTTTATTTGTAATTTTTGGTCCGATACTCTGATTTAAGTATCGGTCTCTTTCCCCTTCCTTTACTTTTGCCTTGTGGTCTTTCCTCTTATCCCGCTGTTGTTGTTCCCGCTCCTCATTCATCCGTACTTCCGCTTGAATACAGAATTTAGCATCATCCTGATCTCCTCTTATCTCCATATCTCCTCGTGGTGTTGGGAACCGCAAGTATTGGTGATAAGTTGAGATTATACCTTTCAACTGGTGTACCGATCGTCTTCCGATAATTGCATTGTATGGGGATGGAGCATCCACAACACTGAACCTTGTCAGAATGTTTATCGGTCCAGCAGAGACTTCCAAATCAATTTCTCCCTTTGGTCTTGAAGTTATTCCGTTGAATCCATAAATTACATAATGAGATGGAGTTAACTGATCTTCATTGAGTCCCATTTTGCGAAATGTATCATAAAGCATGACATTCAAAGAACTGCCCCCATCTAGAAGAATTTTTTTGACATTCCATCCGGACATCTGCAAAGTGAGGACCAAAGGGTCATTATGCATTTCGATTTCTTGATCCACCTCTCCCGCTGAGAAAGTCAAGGGGGATGCCATCCAGTCTTCCCAAGATTCTGTTATCCTTCCTGATACTTTAAAAATATCATG
This sequence comes from Papaver californicum, assembly GCA_023531435.1. Classification (NCBI taxonomy): domain Eukaryota; kingdom Viridiplantae; phylum Streptophyta; class Magnoliopsida; order Ranunculales; family Papaveraceae; genus Papaver; species Papaver californicum. The sequence continues at coordinate 1,589,675 of JAJJMC010003668.1, read as the reverse complement.
GTCTCGGACCCTCTTGCACAATTTTTTGTCGATCGCAGCATTCACATTTGTATCGCTTTTTTTCAGAAAAAGAAATCATATTGATAGTTTGTTTGTTGTATGGATATGAACTGCCTTCCCTTTTGTCAGGTCTTGTTGTTGGTTCGGGTGTTTGAATAAATTCTTTCAACTCCCCAGCATCAATCATCCTTTGTACCAGAATAATGAAGTTTCTACATCGATCGGTTGTATGCCCTTTATAGCAATGATACTCACAATAGTCCTTTGATTTCTGCGTAAACTCGGGTTGTCGCCCTTTTGAAAGCGGCCACGGAAATTCTGGTTTATTTTTTATGATTTTGAAAAGTTCGGAATATAAAATGTTAATTTTTGTAAACACTGTTTCTTGAAATTGCTGAATGAAGTTTTTGTTATCCCTTATTCGTGGGCGTTTCAATTCGCTAGCCCCAACTTTATTGTGAAATTTTTTCTTTGGCTCTGGTGATGTTTCAATTGAATTTGTTCTTTTTGTACTTCCTTGCTGTCGTGAGGTTATCCTTGGACATTGTTCTTGCACATCTTGCAGCCTTACACATGTTTCTATTATTTCTCTGAGGTGCCCCTCAGTTTTCGGGTTATTGCTATGAATGTCAACAAAAAGATGGCATCTCCGGTCTGCTATTCCCCACTTGTAATGGTTACTGTAACATTTGACTCAACATTTCCGATCGCCTGGTAAATTGCATGCCAACGAGCTGTATAATCTCGAATTGATTCTTCTGGCCATGAAGCAAGTGAATATAACCTATCTATCCCCGAATCAATGGGTTTGTTATACATGTACGCCTCGAGGAATTTCCGAACTAATTGCACATATGATTGAATGGAATTTTCTTGCAATTTGTCATACCATGCTAATGCCGAATCCTTCAAACTTGAGGGGAAACACCGGCACATTATAACATCATTTCGGTCCCATCGTGACATCACCCGATTGTAATACTTCAAATGCGAAGTCGGATCCCTTCTCCCATCGTAACATTCAAACACCGGAATATCGTATTCTCGAGGCAATTGTGCACATGCTAAATGTGGAGCCAACGGTGTTCGCTTGGCTTCCTTCAACACTTCTTCTATTCTCCCTCCTTCTTTATTTTTCAAAATTTTTATTTTGTCCTTCATTTGTTCCATTGCTTCAAGACATCTTTGCCATTGTGTATGTTGCATCTCCTGTCCTTCCCGTTGCATCCTTGCTCGTGATGATGATCCCGCTAATACTATTCTTTGATCACGATTGTTCCTTACACTTTTGGGTGTTTGTCTACCAGAAGTTACTTCTTGGTCTCGTGGTCCTGTTGCAGCTGGTCTCACCCCCGCTGAATTGTATCCTTTAATGCTTGATTTTCCATGGTCAGAGATGCAATTCGATCAGTACAAGCTCTTTGTTCTCTTCGCATCCCATTCATTTCCTCCATCAAATTTTGTAAGTAATTTACATTATATTGAATATCCTCCTAAGGTGGAGAATGATTTTGGGCTATAGTATTTGGTGTATACTCTTGAAAGGGTGTATGGTTTCCTGAATCACTCTGTTGAACCTCTGTCTCATTCTCTTCTTCACTTTGGTGATAATTTCCATTTGTGTTACTTTCTTGATCTCCAGAATTTGCTTCTTGTGACATATTTTCTTCTAGCTTGTTTTCCCTTGGTTGTTTCTTTTCTTTCTTAGATGCTTTCTGAAAAATTTCCTTGTGCTAATAGCTTTAAAAAGTTAGTCATATAATTTCAACAAGCTAATTGAACAAAGAAACAAATAAAAACAGATTTATGGATCTTCTGATTCTTTTGAAATCTAACTATATTTTTAGTGGAGATAAAAACAACGTCTATCATAACACTTCTCCAATCTTAAAATTTACACGCAAAATAAAAGAAATCCGTTATTAGGACAAATTCATTCAGACTAAAGATTCCCAAGTTTCATCGAAATTCAACTTTAATTTTAAAAATCATACAAGGAATTTCTTGCAATAAAACTCTTCTATTAGTAAAAATTCATTCAAGCCAAAATTTTCGACATTTCACTTTAATGAAAATCTTCCGTATGATTACTAAACTCCTGGTACTAAATTTATCTACTTTTAAATACAAAAATAACAGAAAAATTCATTTTTCTACAACAGGTAGGATAAATCCTTTGACACAATCCCTGTTTCTAGCGCCAAATTGTTTATGCCAAAATTCTCATCAGCAAAAACAACCAATGATTTGTCAAAAGACCTAGACTAAAATCCTTACCATACATTTTGTTACACTATATCACCTTAATATTCAAATCAAGACATATAAGCACATCAATCATGAAGAAAATTAAAGAACAACAATTCACCAAATTGGACATTCTATTAGAATTATATCTATCAAGTTCAAGATCTTTACAAGTATGGAAAAAAGTGTATTCATACATCAACAATTTCACACTACATCGCTCTATAAATACATACCTAATAGCTTTCCTTTGATTCCAGTATTTTTTCTTAGTCTTTTTCCCTTTCAATTTCTGACCCCTTCTCTGTTGAATGAACTTCTCTATTTATAGGTTGTTCAATGGTCCCTCTCTTTTTCCTTTATGTCTATCCTTTATGTTTGATGAGTCATGTTTTCCCGATCTTGTCTGTCAATTTATTGATTATCGTTCCACTGTATTCTTTTGGTCCGATACCTCTTGTCCCGTTACTTCCTTGCGTTCTCTTTATTTTATGATTATCTTCATATCAGGATGATCGTGCGGTTGACAGGCAGCTTCTTTCTTATGCATTGTCATGCTTTCGCCTTTTTGGCCCGTTACCTTGTACTATTGACACGTGCTCCTCGTACTTTATGAGTCATCTTCTTCCCGATCCTCAATGTCAGTCATGCAGTTAAAGTAACTTAAGCAATTAATGCTTTCACTTTTCCGCTCTATGCGCATTTATTGCTCCTGTTTTTCCCGTTCCATTTGCATTTAATGATTTCTGTTTCGATCAGAGTATTAATTACGTGTTGATCATGCAATGATATTTTCAGTATTTTACATCTGTCATCCACTCGAACTTTTATAAGGTTTTGATTGTGTGTTTTTCGTTCTTCTATAAATCTCTGCTTCTTTGCCTAATCGCTTGAAAAGTGTTATCTTGACTTTTATTTCCTAACACGCCTGACACACCTCATATGCACCTTGGGTCTGTGTCCCGAGCGTCTGACGTCATATGCATCTTGGATCCATGTCCCGTGTCCATTATGCGTCTGACGCGGACACTTTCCAATTAACATTAATACTACCCAGGTACGCATGGAACAAAACAAAGTCCAAGACGTCAAAATTAGGAATTGAAAATCTCAAGAAAATGATAGGAAATTAGGAATAAAACCAATGACGACATAGTGAAGAAGAATAATGTTGACACAATTTCACATAGATTTTCCCGCTGAATCCCCAATTTGTTAACTAGGGTTTGGGTATTGCCATAGAAACCGGTGGACAATGTTCACATTATCTCGCCACGCCCACACAGTTTTAGGTCCAATAAGTACCCACCGTCTTTACTCTTACTCCATCTTAACCCACCACTGTCACTTTCCAAATAAATCACATCTCAATACTTTCCCTCTTAAACCAACTATAACCAAACCAACCTATTTTTCTTCCTCTTCTCCTTCATCACCGAGATTCATCTCTCTCGCTAGAAACATGGGTTATCTTTCCGTCGCCGAGAAATCTCCATTGGAATACCCAATTGCTCGTAGAGATGAATCCGTTGTTGACGACTACCACGGTGTTAAGATTTCTGATCCTTATCGGTGGTAAGTAAGACCAACAGTCAAAGTCAAATTCTTTTTTTTTGTTTTTTTTCGAAGTTATGATTTTATGGAATGGTGATTTGATTTGATTTGATTTTGTTTGTTTTTGAATAAGGCTGGAATATCCTGATTCCGAGGAAACAAAAGAATTTGTAGAAAAAGAAGCGGATTTGACAGAATCATTACTTAAAACATGTGAAACAAGGGAGAAACTAAGAGAGCAGATTACCAAATTGTTTGATCATCCTAGATATGATACTCCATTCAAGAAAGGGGATAAATATTTTTACTTTCAAAATACAGGTCTTCAAGCACAAAGTGTGTTGTATGTACAGGTTTGTGGACTCTTTCGATTGTTAGAGGTTTGAAAATTTGTGGATTGCATATATTTACTGGTCTCATTGTGTTTTTTTCTTTGGTTTATAGGATAGTTTGGATGCAGAAGCTGAGGTATTGCTTGACCCGAATGGGTTAAGTGAAGATGGAACTGTATCATTGAATATAGCTGCTGTACGTGAGGATGCTAAGTATTTGGCTTATGGACTTAGCTCAAGTGGTAGTGATTGGGTTAGCATTAAAGTTATGAGGGTTGAAGATAAGTTTCTTGAGCCTGATAGTTTATCATGGGTAAGTGTTTCTTTGTTTGCCTCGTACATAAATGAATTACAAAGATATACTCTATTTGTAAACTTATGTCAACGAGAATAACGGTTTCGAGCTTATGTTCTTATACGGACTGTGTTTATGTTGTCATGCCCAACGTGCTTATATTGCTGTGCACATTGTTTGTTTCAGGTTAAATTTTCTTCCATTACTTGGACTCATGATAATAAAGGTTTCTTCTACAGTAGATATCCTGCTCCTAAGTAAGTTCTTTTTTTCCCCTGTTTTTCCTAATGGAAAATGGGTTTGAATTGAGATGATGTAAGTTTTTGCTCATATTCAGTTTGTGATTGGTATTGATCTATAGGCAAGGAGAAGAATTGGATAAGGGGACTGAGACGAATTCTAATCTTAATCATCAGCTTTATTATCACTTCTTGGGTACAGATCAATCTGAAGATGTTTTATGTTGGAAAGATCCAGAAAATCCTAAGTTTATGTTTGGGGCACAAGTTATGGATGATGGAAAGGTAATATTCACCAACACTGTACCTGAGACTATAAATTATTTTGTAACTAATAGAGGACTTTATGTCTAATTGCTGTAGTCTTTCACTATAGCCTTTCTGTTGAGCAAAACTCCATGTTGACACTAATAGCTTTATCTGGATACTAATTGTTATATGTGTGTGCTTTGACACGTTAGACAAGTAATAAATATTACTAATTTGTAGAAAAGTTATAGCTTAATATTCCCAGAAGCTAGTTTCTAAAGCATACGGGATAACAAGGTGTATTCACATTCAATGCTCTTTACGAGTTCTATTGCATCTTCTTTATTTTCGCTGTACAAAATGCTTTATCCACTTCAATATGGTCTTGGACCCTAAAAGATAGTCAGTTAATATCTGCCACCACTTGTCTTTTGTAGAACAAAATCTGAGTTTCTTAACTTATCTCTCAGAGAAGAGCAGTAGTGGTTTGTGACTGATAAGTTCTCCTCATTGGCTCATTGAGAAATTTTTCTAGTTACGATACTTTTATTTGTTGAATCATTCCTTAGTGGACAGAATATTTAATTTTCACTCTGATATGCAGCATGTTCTTTTGTACATTGAGGAGAGCTGCGACCCAGTCAACAAGCTTTATTATTGTGACCTGTCAACACTTCCCAATGGGCTCGAAGGGTTTAAGAACAGAACTGACATGCTTCCTTTTGTTAAGCTTATTGACAATTTTGATGCAAGTTATAGAGCTATTGCAAATGATGACTCCCAGTTTACCTTTCTGACTAATAAAGATGCTCCAAAGTATAAGTTAATCCGGGTTGATCTCAAGGAACCAAGTGTGTGGACCAATGTCATTGAAGAATCAGATAAAGATGTCCTTGAATCTGCTTATGTTGTGAATAGTAACCAAATTCTGGTGAGTTACTTGAGCGATGTTAAGAATGTTCTGCAGATAAGGGAATTGAAAACAGGTGGGCTGGTACATCAGTTGCCCCTTGAAATTGGCACAGTCTATGGGATTTCGGGAAGGCGCAAAGACAGTGAGGTTTTCATAGGATTTACTAGCTTTCTCACCCCTGGTATTATATATCAATGCAACTTAGCAGTGGAGGCACCTGAAATGAAGATATTCCGTGAAATAGTGGTTTCTGGATTTGATCATGCTGAGTTCCAGGTTAATCAGGTAATTACGATTTTTTCTCACAGTTTAGCTCTACACATATTATGTTCCTTTTGTGTACTAGGGTGTGGTGGCTGGTAAGACCAATCTGAGAACTACATGAATAATGATACATATTTTTCTTTGCTTGAGTAGGAGTAAGGAGGTTTTTTTTTTTCTTAAGACAATCAAGGAGTTAATGAAAACTCATAACAGAAATGATATATTCTGGGGAATTTAAAAAAACAGTATACCTGACTACCTGTGTAGCACATCTAATGCATACATGTTTCTGTTGCTTAAACTATTCCATCTATCAATTATCTTCATCTCTTTCTTTCGTTGGCCTTTCATTTTCAGGTTTTTGTACCCAGCAAAGATGGAACTAAGATACCTCTCTTCATTGTGTCAAAGAAGAATATTATATTGGATGGCTCACATCCTTGTTTATTGTATGGTTATGGGGGTTTCAACATTAGCCTTACTCCATCCTTTAGTGTCAGCAGAACTATTCTTACCAGGCATTTAGGAGCTGTCTTCTGCATAGCGAACATTCGCGGTGGTGGAGAGTATGGAGAAGAATGGCATAAAGCAGGATCACTAGCGAAAAAGCAGAATTGCTTCGATGACTTTATATCTGCTGGAGAGTATCTCGTGTCCGCTGGTTATACCCAGTCCAAAAAGCTGTGTATTGAAGGTGGAAGCAATGGTGGACTTCTAGTTGCTGCTACCATTAATCAGGTCAGGCTGTGTTTCTTTTATTTTTCCTCATACAGTAAACATATGGAGTGCATATTTTTTTGGCTAAATCACAACCTTAATTTTTGGGTGACAGCGACCTGATCTTTTTGGCTGTGCTCTGGCTCATGTTGGTGTAATGGATATGCTACGTTTCCACAAATTCACCATAGGTTTGCTTACATTCTTTTGATCCTCACTTTCTATGTACATTTAATACTGCATATAGCCATATACTTATAGCTAAACCTGTTTCCAGGCCATGCATGGACTTCAGATTATGGCTGCTCAGACAAGGAGGAAGAGTTCCAATGGCTTGTCAAGTAAGACTAATCTTGATTGTCAATATACTCCTACGTTGGTAGGAGTATTAAATTAGATATGATTCTAGACTAAGTGTAACCTAGTCAAGTTAATCCTTCAAAATTTGTGGTCTCTTTCTGTCTTTTCAAAAAATTTGGACTTGGAGTTCTACAGTGACCATGTTAGGGAAGTTATGAAATAACATTCGGTTATTCTGTTTTGCTTTTAATTTGTGATCACAAGACACTCTTACATGGTTCATAATATTTTTGTATGCATATTCAGATATTCACCACTTCATAATGTGAGAAGACCTTGGGAGCAGCATCAGGATGAAAAATACCAGTACCCACCTACCATGTTGTTGACTGCTGATCATGATGACCGGGTTGTGCCATTACACTCGTTGAAGTTATTGGCAGTAAGTTATTTTTACCAAACTCTTTTACAGTCAAGTTACATGTAGCAAGACTGATATCTTCGTTGCTTTGGCCTTGCCCTGATACTTGTGTACTAAATTATATTTATCTTAACACGTGAATTTTTACTTTCAGACCATGCAATATATCCTTTGCACAAGCTTGGAGACTAGCCCACAGACCAACCCAATAATTGGTCGCATTGACCGCAAGGCTGGCCATGGAGCTGGACGTCCTACCAAGAAAATGGTGAGTATTTATATGATATCATTATCTGAAAGTTTCCCGTTGGATTGTTTGTTCTTTTAGGCATTTGTTAAGGTAACCAATTTATGTCTAGCTCTACTTTCGACCTTTTCATTTCTTATATGACAGATTGATGAAGCCGCTGATCGGTATAGTTTCATGGCTAAGATGTTGGGAGCTTCTTGGATTAACTAGAATAACTTCACATGCATCTACAGTAAAGCGGAAATTACTGTGAAGATAGATGGAATCAGTACAAGCTGAATACAGATTTTCTATTCACTTCCAAGCTCTGAGCTGTTATCTTCCTTATGCCATGGTTACAGTTCTGCAGGGATTTTTTTTCTTTCCATTAATGAATATGAATATAGGATATGCTTCAAAAAAAGGTTTTTATGTGTTTTACTCTTAAATTATGTTCACTGGGTGTACATACCTTGAAAGATTTATAAAGATATTGACAAAAAGTTGATTGTTACACTACAGTTTTATAGTTTGTTTTAGAATGTGTTGCTAGAAATCTCTCACAGAGTATGTGGTATTGTTTGTGGACTTTTAGAAGTACACAGATTATGTGTTATTGAATCCCAATAGGGTCAAGTTGTGAACTTCCAGTTACAGATGCGAGACATTTGAATCTGATCTAGATCTCAGTTACATGTGTTCATCAAGCTCTTCAACATTAATCTTCGAAGTTACATGATTTCTTTTCTTAAAAAGCGACACAAAAGATTTATCCCCATCTCCAGACTTGTTAGCATCCGAATTTTTGCTTTTTTTTACATACCTTCCAGTTTTCTGGTGAACATTGCTAGATCATGTAAATCGCATTCATAAATGAAGTGGTTGGTAAACGTTATTATAAAGCTAGACATCCAACTTACTCCAATCTGCAGATGCCTGAATGGGTTAAAGTATCTATTGTGAGAGAAAAATAATGTAAGGGCTCTGTGAAATCAGGCGACTGCTCTGAGTTGACTGTGTTTGAATTTTCTTTTCCCTCTCTTTCAATGATCAGTCAGTGATTCTTTTCTTAAACCTAATTTGTCTTATGATCTTGTTAGCTTTTGATTTGAGTTCTTGTATAACTTTTCAATGATCCCTTTTCTTCAGATCTTATCATTGGTTTTTCACTCTTTATTTTTTTTTCTGAGTTTGTTTTGATTTTGTCCAACTAATATCTTTACTCTCCCCTGTGTGTTTAATGTTTGTGTGTCTCTCCCCTAATGGCATTTACCTGGTATCGTCTAGAAGTTGTTTCAGCGTTTGCTATTGTTGTCATTATGCTTGTTGAAGCTGGAGTGTTCTCCGTTGAAGCCTGACTGGTTAAGTACCGATTGAAACTACAAAGAAAGACACCAGTGCGCAATACACGTGCGAAAATTCCTAAAATCCGTTACAAATCCTAATCCTACCAGGATATTGGACTCGTTTTCTGACGGCCTATTTATACCCTGCTTCCATAGAAGCACACATCAATTAATCACTTTTAGGAATTGGCTCCAGAATTATCTTTCTTTTCTTTTGTTATTATCACTTTCTAGATCACTTCATCGAAGTATAGATTGTCTCGATTAGATTTTATCTCAGATTATTATTCGGGATGCCGTTCGGTTCTTTCAGTGGTGGGCGACAGGGTAGCAGGAAAAGAGAGTTTAAGGAGAAGAAATCAGAGATGCCGAAGAAGATGAGTACCAGCACCAATACTGAAGCAGAAGTATCGAAACAAAAATCAGTAAAGAAACGAGAACAAAAATCAATTAGGGCGGAGGAAACCCATACTGATGAATCAGAAGAGGAAGAAGGAGCGGAAAAATATTTGGTAGAAGCAGAAGGAAAATCAAAACCTAAATCCGCAAAGAAACGAGAAGAAGCAGCAGAGAAAAAGGATAAAGCTGCTGCAGAAAAAGCTGAAATCAAAAGATTAGCAGAGTTAGAAGAAAAAGAACTAGAAAAGGTTGCAAAAAAAGCTGCACCAAAAGTAACCGAAGCTGAATTACGGAAACGTCGTGAAGAAGAAGAAAACAAAATTAAGAAGAAACAAAATCGTACAGCTTCTGAAGAAGAATATGTGAGGATGATTCTTGTAACGAATACGAATCGTGATGATTCGGTTATTCAAGCAAGTTCCGTCGAAGAAGCTCTTGCTGGAATCAGTAAAGTTTATGCTAGATATTAGGAATTAGTTTTGGTTTTTATGTTTCCCTTTGGAGAAATTTTGAATTTTGTATAGACAAGTTTACTATTTAATTGAATGGAAACTTAAATTTCGTCTTCACCAGTTCTGGATTTTTTAATCTTAATTAGGAGAATTTCTATTTTGCTAGGGAAAAAATTGGAATCCTTTTTTGCCATGTACCTTAGAGGCTTAATGCAAACTACATCCAAATCAAACATAGCTCTGCTATAATTCGTAACATTAGACTATCAACTAACCACAAATTTCTCTTCCCATCCAATTTCAGTTTAAATCGATAATGCACGAAACAATATGACAGTGTCTGCTTTCAGAAGCCTCCTGGTGGTGATTATTCTGAACAGGTTTACGAAAGGTGTCTATAACATTTACTTGCAATCAACAGTTTTACCAGCTATTCAAGAGAAGCATGGTGTAATCTTGTTAAGAGGTGGGTGCTTTATAAATCAATATCGCCATTGCTATTACAAAGATTATTATACTGTAAACAAGGAGATGTGGAAAAAAAATGTAATTGCTTAAAAAATTGCAGATGAGTTTAGTAGGAGAATACTAGGATCTAACCAGAACTTTATAATGTAAAATGTCCCAAGAACAGTAAAACGGTCTTGAAAACGATTTTCACCTCCGATTTTAAACCGATTCGGACCCTACAAAAATACAAATAGTCAACAGAGATTCTACTAACTCTCAGATAGTGTTCATTTCAGTCCTTTTCAACTTCTTTCTCTCTCTAGTGTGTTTTGGTCATGGAGACCTCAACTGCATCTCCATCTTCAGCATCATCACATTTGATTGTATTTGTTAGATTATCTTGTCTTCTAGTTGCAGTGCTAGTTCTTGTTTGGGGTCTTTCCTTTAGATCAAACTTCATTTCTCACACCTCATCATCTCATGATGCTCACATCTACTCTGTAATCATCCCCCTTTCTCTCGAAAGCTTCTGATTATGGGTTTCTCTTAAAATTTTGGGCTGAACATAATATGGATAATGCATTTTTGTGTAATTTTGCAGGTTCTTCATTATCTTGTAATGGTGATAGGTTTTGTCCTCATCAGCGGAGAAGGTACAGAATAGAAAACCCATTTAGTAATATGTCTCTAGTATTTGATTTATGGCATGATTGAATGACAATTTTTTTTCCAAGCAATATTGGTGCATAAATGGTGTCCAGGGTCGAGAAATTTGAAGAAATTGGTACATTTAACTATGCAAGGAGTTGCTTTGGCATCCGGCACTTTCGGAATTTGGACAAACTTTCATTTGGAAAAAGGGGTTTTATCTAACACACCCATTTAGTTTATGTTTTGAGCATTTTTCTTCTTCTTGAAATATACTCGAAAAATGGTGGTTTATTGAAGTATAATGGGTAATCTAGCTAGTCATCTAAATTATGAAGTGGTTACATCAGTAGGTCTGTTGTTGCTTTACTGGCGCAGCCCCCACTTCCTTTTCAAGTTTTACGGTTCCCTTGGCCTGTTTGAATAGCTTAACATGAAAAGAAAAATCAGAAATGATAATGGGACAGCAAAAGCAGAGCTGTCTTGAAGCGAGAAAAGATAATTATAACCCAAGGAAAATGCTGCAAAAATATGAAAATATATGATCATGTAGACTGTTGATTTCAAATGACGCCGGTTTGACTTTTCTTACAAGATGGGTTTAAATCATTTGTCTAGTTTTACATTCCTCACTTTAAGCAAGTGAGTCACTTCATCCCTCACATGTAGGACATATGAGTTCTTTCAGACCTCCGGGCCTCGGCTTGGCTAGTTAATGGATCTGTATCAGCAGGTGCTAGTGGAACGGAGGAATTGACTTGTGATACTGGAGAAGTGACTGGGCTAATTGGTTAAGCAGGACCTGCTGGAGAAAGTGTAGACCTCTCAAGTGCTAGCTTTTTTGGTCTTTTTTCGATTTTCTTTAGGACGAAAGTGACTTAGAATCAATAGCTAACCATCGGCAAACGTGATTTTAGATGAATAAACCCCCAGAAAAGTCTGGGGGTGACGGTACGTGAGACCCCTATTATGTGCATGAAGCAATTAGAAACAATAGGATGTGTTTGCTTAACTTAATTTTAACATCATACAATGTCTGGTCATGATATGGTTAGCCCGAACACATGATATAGTGTTAATTGTTATGTGGTTAGCTTCATGTGCATAGACAACTGCAGCCAGGCTTACACATTTTCATTTGAGAAGTTCAATATGGACCTATGGTAAAACCTGCAGTATTGATGTTTTTTTTTTTGTTTTTCCACCTTTTTGTGTGAAGTATAAAAATTGTTGATTCCTGCTCGTCTCCATTTTCACATGTTTGGTCTCTATAGCACATCCTAGACCACTGTATAAGTTTTGATACTTAAGTTTGAGAAAACAACTAAATTGAAGGGTGTAAAACCAGCTGCATCGTTTGGGGTCACTCGTAGTTATGTGGGTCATTCGTTAACAGAACTTAGCCATTTAGAAAGAATTCACTGTGAGGTTCCGTTTTTATTACCCATGAGGTAGTTGATTCTGGTTCTGGTCAAGCTGGTTTGTGGATTTTAAACAATTAAACAGGTTGGTTCAACATTGACGCAACCGTATCTTTTTGGAGATAGGAATCAAATAAATGTCAATTCAATTGACAATCAGTAACCCATGCGATTTTAAGCTGACAGGTTAAATTTTTCTGCTTTTCTGTTGTTTATTTTTTATGCCGGAAACCTGAATTGCTGTCCTTTGCACTCCTCCATATATATATATATATAAAGCTTGTAGTTCAGGAGATCAAATATCTTTGATAGTACAATAGATTATACGATTAGTGGTAGTTGTTTGAGGCGTTGAGTGTCATTTTCCTTTATTTGTGAAATTTGATTTAAGAATAATCTTTAAACAGCCCACAGTAACAGGCTAACAGCATATGCTGACTGTCTGGGAGTTTCTGTTATATTAACACGAGCTGTGTTGTGTTTCCGGACCAAACAACACTTTGCTAGTTTGATTAGTAAATCCTTGGTGTCCTTATCCCTTCTTCCTTCGTCCCTTCTCTCATTTTGTTTGGTGGCGCATCCAGTGGTTGATTTTTTTTCATGTGAGACTGTTCTCCTTATCATCTAGGTCATTCTTTAAAAAAATCACAAGTTCTAAAATCTCTCAGCCCCTCGAAAGATGACGAAAGATCTCAGTTATTTGATTGTAGAATGATGTATTTTCAAAGACTGTTGATATCGTTTTGGGGTTTAGATGAATTCTGTGCGGTGAGGCGAACATTCCCATGGAAAATTAGTCATTGGATTTTCCTGAAGTAGGTCTACAAGGAAAAAGTGAGGGGAAATGGTAAATGCAGATTCAGCTTATTTTTCCGGATCATATTAGCATGCCATGTCATGCGGCAGTTACAAGATGTCAGCATTTGTTCATTGCTAAATTTATTTTGCTGCTGTGGTAATATTGCGCTGTCTGATTAGTGTTGTTTAGATCCTTTTGAACAGATGTTTGCATTAAGAGTCTAAGTCCTGAGTCTTTCTTGTGTCCAACACTAGAGGGTGAAGTTGTATACTTGTTTTGTAGATCATCTTCACCAAAGATCAGTTATCAATGATGTTTCTTGTGTGTTCCTCCAGATTTGGAGGATGAAATTAAGTCATAGCCTCTGTTCTCTGATGTGGCAGTATTTATGTATTACAGGATAGAAAATCACGTGACATGTGATGAATCATACCTCATGCCCAGTAGGTGGTTTGTAAGATGAGTATATGATGGAAATATTGGATGTATGTAACAAATTGAAAGTTAATGTAAAAACTGATCTAATATCATAACTAAGAAGCTTCACGTCTATGTCAGATAGGATTTGTGAACAGCAACGCTCATAAAAATCTTGATTTTTAAATTGCAGTAACATATGGCCTAATGTGTGGCAAGTCAGATTGATCATTCTTCTTTCCTCGGTTTTTTGTAACGTGCAGTGGTTTATGGGGTTCTTTAGCATTTGGCATCATGGAGAGGAGCGCACCACAAGGATAAGGGTGTTACCAGGGCATGTGTTCCTTGGGCTCTATATATATGCATTAGCCATTGCAACTGCTGAGACAGGTCTACTTGAGAAGCTCACATTCTTAGAAGCAAAGAAGAAGGTTCTGAAACATTCTCTGGAGTTGGTAGTGGTCAATAGTTTAGGACTGGGGATAGCTTTACTTAGTGGTGTTGTAATACTGACTGCTGTTTCTCCGGGGAATCAAAGCATTCCGACTAAAATCGTATATCCAAATACGAGCAAGAGGTCATCATCATAAATACAACTTTTTTTCAATTTGCATTGTAAAATACTTCAGGAGAGAAATTTCTAGCCCTTTGGCAGGTTTGAAACTATTAGAAGAACATCAAATTCTTCATCGATTTATGTATTAGTACTTGTTTCACTATCCAACTTTTCAAGTTTCGAATTGCGTAAATTTTGTACTCTATATTTTCCAGATTATTGTTATAATCGATCATATTCCAAGCAAGTTTTCATGTTAATAAAACTTTGTGTATTCACCTCTACTATCACAAAAGCAGAAAACATGAGGAATTAAAAAAAATGACTGGAAAATGGGCGTTTTTGGTTCTTCAAAATTTAAATGTGAAATCTACTGTCAGGTCCAATTTTTAATTTTTTCTTACCATCAAACCCACGGGCGGAAAACTTCATGTTCGCACCTTTTTTCTCGTCAAATATTTCTCACGGATTCAAAATTTTAGAAATTTTATTTTCGTTTTATTTCCTGGTCTTTTTCCTTCTTCGCCTCTTTGTCTTCTCCCTCACCTCTTTTTTTTTCAACTGATTACCAAAGTTAAAACCTAAATTTACGAAAAATCAATAACCTAATCTTATATTTGTAAACTCATTTTATAGAAATCAAATCTGGCTTTGAATAATCTAATTTCGTATACCTAAAAAAGTAGATTTTGAGATCTAAGAAGATTCAAGTATAAACCCTAGAAAATTTATTTTGCAATTTCTTAGAAGGAGAATTTTTCATTTGTTTTTGCTTTTGATTTTGAGGTCATTATGCATCATTTTTGTTTTTATCAATGTTATCAACTAAAAAATGGTTACATAATTTGTTATGCAGCTACAAAAAAGACTACATAACCTGTTATGCAGTCGAGAAAATGGTTGCATAATCTGTTATGCAGCTACAAAAAATGATGCATAATTTGTTACGCGGACGATAAAATGGCAGCATATTGCATTATGCATCACTTTTGCTTTTAGCACTGTTATCAACCAAAAAATGGTTGCATAATTTGTTATGCGGCTATAAAAATGATTGCATAACCTGTTATACAGTCGAGAAAATGGATGCATAATATGTCAAAAATAACTGCAT
Organism: Papaver californicum; assembly: GCA_023531435.1. Classification (NCBI taxonomy): domain Eukaryota; kingdom Viridiplantae; phylum Streptophyta; class Magnoliopsida; order Ranunculales; family Papaveraceae; genus Papaver; species Papaver californicum. Next base: position 1,574,313 of record JAJJMC010003668.1, on the reverse strand, counting down.
AACATTGTATTATGCATCCTTTTTTTGTTAGAATATTATTTTTGAGGCATATACACCTTTTTAATCAGTGGTTTCCTAACCAAATTAGTGGATGTATGGATCAAAATATGGTTGCACAATGTGTTATGCATCATTTGTGGTGGTTGCATAATTAATTATACATCATTTTTTTTCGTTGGAATGATTTTTTAGGCATATACATCGTTTTAGTGGTTACAAAGGTAAATTAGTGGATGCATAAATCAAAATATGGATGCATGACGTGTTATGCATCCTTTGTGGTGGTTGCATAATGTGTTATGCATCTTTTGCGGTGGCTGCATAATGGTTATCTATCCAATTTTCGAAATTTATGCCTAAAACGACAAACACCTTCGATTTTCTCGCAAAAAATCTAAATTCAATATTGTTGTTTGTACTCGTTGTGTAGATCTCTTTAAAAGCTTTCCAACGAGATAAAACTTATAAAATTCCAAGGCATTGATTTTTAGATATTTTATATTCTAATTTGGTTACCAATTATACCCCCGAAAAAATATGATACATAAGGAGTTATTTAGATATTTTTTAAATTTTAAATAATCGTTGGTGTCATAAAAACTAAAAAATATTTTAGGACTGACAGTAGGGAATAATATTTTTTTTGGACCTGAACCTAGAATCCCCAATTCAAATATATATATCCGAGTGGGCTTGACATGAGAACGGGCTTATACTCTCTCTATAGTTAAGTTTATACAACACCAATGACCAAACCTTCTTTGCTCTATGTTTAGGTATTTTTTGCTGGCCTTGCCATCTCAATTTAACCGCAGCACTTCAACCCGTCTTTGTAATGTTTGCTTGTACCCCTGTTGCAGGCTTGTAATACAGGCATTCATCTTTCAGGTATTTCCAAACTTAAAAAGGTCTTTCTTACTCTAACCGCATGTAACGCAGATTTTCCTAAATTATTCGTATGGAGCAAGTATTCTAAACACTATAAATACATACCCTATTCATATGGTTCAATTCACATCGCATATGTCAAATATCCTTCTCTTATTTCATCTAAACACTACTCTCTTAGCACCTTCTTACAGGCTTTCTCTCTAAATTTTCTTGTTCTTCACAATGACAGGAGAAGTCAACACACCCAAGAATGGCAATGCCATGATCAACACCAGCAGTGTTGATGGTAGTACTAATGGTGGTAAATATCATCAATACTATAAAAGCATACGTCTATTGAAGTTGTTGATAAGAAAACAGAAACACATCACAACTTCAATTTCAGTTTCTAGAATGATAAAATCAGCACAACAGTAACTCATACATCATCCATTGTCGATCAATGGATTGAAGATGTATATATAAGTTTCGCCAATAAACTCAACAATCTTGTTGTGGGTCTCGACATCGAATGGGTACGGCGTAACAAAGTGTTATATCTGCAGCTATGGGAAGCACTAAAAAGGAGAAAATTGTTAAGGTTAAGAAATCTCTGATTGATACACACAATGGACAGAGCCACCTGCTCAGCAAATTGTCCTTAACACAATAGTCCTCGGGTACTCCTCAATAATGAGAGATGCTATACCCCAACAAAGGAGATGTGTCCAGGATAGAACTACCCGTTATGACTAGTATAAGCACAATACTAGTCACCCTCTAGAACTTAACAACAATTTAGATGGAAGGGAAATAAAAGAGCAAAGTGCACAAAACAAAGCAAGAAGAGGGGAAAAGAAGACAGGATAGTAGCTGCTTCTGGAGTAAGTTCTAATGAAAAATTTCGTTTTCTTTTATAGGTAGAAGATGAGAGTATGGTAATCAATTTCGTGCATAAATCACATACATTATGGTTGAAATTCAATTCCACGCATGAAGCACGGAGTTAATGGTTAAAACGGATTTAAAAAGGGTAAGAATAATTCTCTCCTAAAATCTCGCCGGGTCATACGCTCCCACATTTAAAACAAATTTGTTTTAGTCTTAAATTCTTTTAAGAAAATATATTATGTTCAAAAAACGTAAGTCTTGGTTGGCCCGTAGCCTTAGCTACGCCCGCACCCGCAACCATACTCATTCCTACAGCAGTAGCCACAGTCACACCCACACCCGCAACCGCAGCCACATCCACAGTCGCAGCCGCAAGTCCGTAAGTCAGCAAGCCGCAAGCCGCAAAACGCAAACCGCAAAACGCAAGCGCACACGCACGTGCACCCGAGCCCGAGCCCGTGCTGGCGTGCTTGTTTCAAATTTATTTTAAAACCACTAGAAATCATTATATGATCAAATTTTTCATGCCACTGTTTAGGTGCTTGTTTCAAACAATACAAAGATTTTTTCAGTTTACAAAATTTGTTTTCACAATCTTTCACTACAAAGCCCTCAGGTTGGTCCATATAAAATCTTCATCTAATTCACCATTTAGAAAAGTTATTTTTACATCCATTTGATGTATATATAAGTTATGAATGGCAGGAATAGCAATTAACATCCTAATGGAAGTAATTCTCGTGACAGGTGAATATGTATCAAAGAAATCTACACCTTCTATTTGTTTATAGCCTTTAGCTACTAATCTAGCTTTGTATTTTTCCATAGTTCCATCTACCTTATGTTTTCTTTTGAAGATCCATTTACAACCTATAGGTTTACACCCTAGAGGTAAATCTACAATCTCCCAAGTATCATTCTGTATGATGGAATCCATTTCACTAATGGTAGCTTCTTTCCACCATGCTTCAGAAGAAGTCATGGCTTTTCTATAAGTTTGATGATCAGTCTCATCTAAGCATGTTATGAAGTCTGGCCCAAAGGATTTTTCAGTTCTAAGTCTTTTACCTCTTATAGGATCAAATTCATCTTCCTCTATAGGTAATGTCTGACTAGTAGAAGAGACATCTAGGGGATCAACACATATCATGCGAGATTCAGATTTCAAAGGAAAAACATTTTCAAATAGCATAGCATCCCCAGATTTCATAATAGTATTCAAACCAGTTTCAGATATTTCAGAACTCACAACCATAAATCTATATGCAGTAGTATGTTCAGGATATCCTATGAAGACACAGTCAACAGTTTTGGGTCCTATCTTGGTTCTCTTAGGTGGAGGAATGGAAACCTTAGCCAATCACCCCCACACTTTAAAGTATGCATAAGAAGGTTGTCTACCTTTCCATAACTCATATGGAGTTTTGTATGATCCTTTAAAAGGTACTTTGTTCAATACATAGCAAGATGAGAGGACGGCCTCCCCCCACAAGTTTGCAGGTAGTCCTGAACTAATTAACATGGCATTCATCATCTCCTTAAGGGTTCGGTTTTTCCGTTCATCCACACCATTAGATTGTGGTGAATAAGGAGGGGTTACTTCATGTATAATGCTCTATGCAAAAATCTCCTATAGGAATTACATACTCACCACCACGGTCAGACCTAACAGTTTTAATGGTAGCACTTATTTGGTTTTCAACTTCTAGTTTATAAATCTTAAAGGCTTCTAAGGCATCATCCTTTCCTTTAAGTAAATATATGTGACAGTACCTCGTACAATCATCTATAAAAGTGACAAACCATTTCTTACCACCTCTAGTTTGAACTGATTTCATGTCAACTAGGTCTGAATTAATTAATTCTAAGGGTTTAGAATTTCTCTGAATATTTTCCCTATAACATTTTTTAGCATATTTTGATTCTACGCATATTTCACATTTATGTTCATTTTTCAAACTAAATTTGGGTATGCAGCCTATGCTATCCAGTTTATTCATTGATTTATAGTTTACATGACCAAGACTACCATGCCAAACATTCAATGACACACAAACATAAGAAGAATCAATTTATTCATTTTAACAGAGGTCACATTCAGTTTGTAGAGACCCTCAGTCTTATAACCCTTTCCTACATAATCCTTACCCTTAGTGACAATAACTTTCCCAGATTCAAAAACAAGTTTAAAGCCCTTATCATCTAAAACACCACAAGATACAAGGTTTTTGTAGATGTCTGGAACATGAAGAACTTCATTCAATGTGAGAGTTTTGTCAGAAATGAGCTTTAGCCAAACTTTGCCTTTTCCCGCAACCTGTGTTGCGGAAGAGTTACCCATGTAGAGTTTTTCTCCTTCCCCTACCTTCTGATAGGAGGTGAACATATACCTGTTTCCACAGACATGCTTGGTAGCACCAGAGTCTACCCACCAGTCTCTCACATTGGTTACCAAATTTACTTCAAGCACCATGCCAGAAAACTCGTTCTTGTTGTTTTCAACCAAATTAACATTGTTTTTCTTATTATTAAAGTCCTTACGTTTTCTATAATGCATTGCCATATGGCCAGGAATTCCGCAAACATAACACGCACCTTTAATCTTACCAATGCTAGATTTTGGTTTCGGGAATGTACCTTTCTTGTGATGACCAGGCTTGGGGTTACGTTTGCTGCTGTCACTTGCGGAAGACTTGTGTTCCATTACATGAGCCTTGTTGGACATGTCCCTTGCGGAAGATACGTTCTTGTCTTTTGAGCAAAGTAATTCTTCCACTTGAATCTTCTTCCCCAAATCAACCATACTGACTTCACTAGTTTCATGTCTCAATCTTCGTTTGTATTCAGACCAAGAAGACGGTAATTTCTCTATCACATCAGACACTTGAAACGTTTCATCTATCACCATACTTTCAGCAATAATTTCATTGATAATGCGCTGAAGTTCAAGGAATTGATCAACCACTGGTTTGTCATTTGATATTTTGTATTCCAGGAACCTAGCTACCAAAAATTTCTTACTTCCAGCAGTTTCTGCTTGGTATTTTGCTTCTAAAGCAGCCCATAAATCATAAGCAGAGAAGTTTTCTTTTGCATTATAAAAGTCATACAATGCATCTTCTAAACAATTCATAATATGATTTTTGGCCATATAGTTCTGTCTACCCCAACTTTCCAACTTTCTTTCATTTCCAGCATCACTCAAACTCTCATCAAAGGATTTCAGAACTAGTTCATCTAACATATGGAAACTCAGAAAGAACAACATCTTGGATTGCCATCTTTTGAAATCTTTTCCACTTAATTTTTCTGGTCCGTCTACATCATTCTTACACATTGTTACAGAAGAAATAGATATTGTGTTAAAATTGTTGTATCTGCAGCAATATGAAGCACTAAACAGGAGAAAATTGTTAAGGTTAAGAAATCTCTGATTGATACACACAATGGAAAGAGCCACCTGCTCAGCAAATTGTCCTTAACACAATAGTCCTCGGGTACTCCTCAATAATGAGAGATGCTATACCCCAACAGAGGAGATGTGTGCAGGATAGAACTACCCGTTATGACTAGTATAAGCACAATACTAGTCACCCTCTAGAACTTAACAACAATTTAGATGGAAGGGAAATAAACGAGCAAAGTGCACAAAACAAAGCAAGAAGAGGGGAAAAGAAGACAGGATAGTAGCTGCTTCTGGAGTAAGTTCTAATGAAGAAATTCGTTTTCTTTTATAGGTAGAAGATGAGAGTATGGTAATCAATTTCGTGCATAAATCACGGACATTATGGTTGAAATTCAATTCCACGCATGAAGCACGAAGTTAATGGTTAAAACGGTTAAGAATAATTCTCTCCTAAAATCTCACCGGGTCATACGCTCCCACATTTAAAACAAATTTGATTTAGTCTTAAATTCTTTTAAGAAAATATATTATGTTCAGAAAACGTAAGTCTTGGTTGGCCCGCAACCTTAGCTACGCCCGCACCCGCAACCATATTCATTCCCGCAGGAGTAGCCACAGCCACAGCCACAACCGCAAGTCCACAAGCCGCACACGCACACGCACCCGAGCGCGTGCATACGTGCTTCGGTGCGAAGCACCGCACATGGGTGAAAAGCATGGTTGCACCAACTAGCCCATATTCTTAGTCCTCCCCCAACCACAAAAGCTTCTAAACCCTAAGGGCCCTCCCTTAGAAGAAACTTTCTAGGTAATAAGAAGAGGAATCATCTTTAGTTTCTCCAATGTGGGACTAAAGGTTTATTCACAAAAGTGAAGATGAGCTAGTTAGCTTAGTTCCTTAGTGACCCCTTGGTCCTAAGATCCATTCCTACCAATACCAAAAAATAAGTAATAATAATAGTTCATTTTCTCCAACACAAAGTTGTCATATGCAACTATGTTTTGAACAACAATGTTTAATATTTCAGTTATTTGGTCATGATAAAAATCAAGTCCCTGAATCTCTTATTGATTTTCTTAACGACCAGAGAATTACATTCGTTGGAGCAGGGACCGATGAAGTTGCACACAAGCTTTTGGTTGATTATGGGTAGACTATTGCAAAAATTGAAGATCTTGGAGGTTTGGTTGATTATAAGCTTGGTACATGAGGACTTTATCAAGCCGAGTTGAACTCTTTGGTGAATTTTGTGCTCGGGCAACATCTACATCATCAACCCAAGTTTAGAAGGATTACCTTAAGTAGATGGGACAGAGGTACTTTAAAGAACGAGCAGGTTGAATATGCTTGTTTAGATGCTTATGCTTCATTTAAGCTCGGTCTTTATTTGATGCATAAGAAGTTTAACAGTCCCAAAAAACAAAGAATTAAAAAATTTCCCCAAGAAACTAACCGGGGCCAGGGTGCTAGGGAACCTAGCCAAGGTGAAAAGGCACCTGACGGAAGCCACCGCAAAAAGCCTACTTTACTTTATTTCAGTGTATAACACAGTATACTTTAGTATAGGAGTTTTTCGATATGAAAGTTCTCAACAAAATTTAGTATTATTATTAGAAGTTATTTTTTTCATTTTTTTATATCATGTGAGTTTTAGTTATTTTCTTATTGATGGACCCGGACAACCAAAAAAAATCACATAATCAAAGTTAGGGTTCTTGCTAAGGTTTTTAAATCGTGAATCATAAAATAATTAACTTTATCGACCCGCATATTATACAGTGTTTAGCTGTCTCGAGTTATATTGTAGTCCAGGAGTTATACCGGGCTTAGCTGTCTCAAGTTCGAGCCTTGCTGGCTGAATAATTTTTTTTCACTTAAAGCATGATACCAATTACCAAGCTAAAGGGTGAATCGTACTGAGACTCGCTGTGACTCATACGATTCGGTTTGGAAATCACGAGTCATAAGCAAAACGATTGGTGAGTTCGAATTGACTCGAATTTTTTTTTTGGTGACTTACGAGTTTAAAAATCATTGTTCTTGGACCTGGATTTCGCAAAAAGAGAGTAGTAGTAAAGTTCATGGTACTAGAGTCTACTAGACAATGAATTCTACACACAGAATAAGACCTCGACCATACCACCGCTTCTAATTAAGCTACATATTCTTACTTCACATTTCTTGTCTCTTCTCTTGTTAGATTTGGAATTAAATCAACATCGATCACTTATTGAGATTTCTTATTTTTCCCTGTATAATGCAATATGCACTTCAAATTATCATGGAATTTAGTCAAGAACACACTTTTGGAGCCAACACTAGTTTATTTTATTTGCGGTGCGTCTTGTTGTTGTGATGGTCCGACCATACTCAATAATACACGCTGGCTGCTGGCTGTTGCCAGGAGCTTTGAGTTTGTAAAGCAAAAGCCTTCCATTTTTAGAATTTTCCAAACGGATTTCCAAAACAAAAGCTATTCCTAATCTCGAGTCCTGCCTATTTATACCCTAGTATTTCCCGTAAAAAAGCATCAATCGATACTTAGGCTCTAGAAAATTACATTGGTCTTTCTTTTTAATCAGCAAATTACGTCTTTGTAGATCGACCAACATCAAAATAGATTGTCTCGATTAGATTTTATCTAAGATTATTATTCGAGATGTCGTTCGGTTCTATTAGTGGTGGGAGACAGTGGTGGGAGACGAGGGAGTAGGAAAAGAGAGTCTGAAGAGAAGAAATCAAAGATGCCGAAGAAGATGGATACCAACACCAAAACTAAAGCAGAAGGATCGAAACAAAAACCAGCAGAGAAACGAGAAGAAAAATCAATTAGGGACGAAGAAACCCAAACGGATGAATCAGAAGAAGAAGAAACTCTTGAGGAAGGAGAAAAATATTGGGTAAAAGCAGAAGGAACATCAAAACCTAATCCGTAAATAAACAAGAAGAAGAAGCAGAGAAAAAGGCTAAAGTTGCTATAAGAAAAGCTGAAATCAAAAGATTAGCAGAATTAGAAGAAAAAAAATTAGAAAAGGTTGCAAAGAAAGCTGCACCAAAAATAACCGAAGCTGAGTTACAGAAACATCGTGAAGTAAAAGAAAATAATAAGAAGAAGAAACAAAATCGTATAGCTGCTAAAGAAGAATATGTGAGGATGATTCTTGTTATGAATACGAATTTGATGATTCGGTTATTCAAGCAAGTTTCGTCGAAGAAGCTCTTGCTAGAGTCGTTTTTACTGATAAACGATGTAATGCTGATTTGAATGTTGTTTCATGCAATTGGGAATTAGTTTTGATTTTTATGTTTCCCTTTGGAGAAATTTTGGATTTTGTGTAGACAAGTTTTACTATGTTAATTGAATGAAATTTCTTAGGTCATAATTCATCAATTCAGGATTTTTTTATTTTGATCATCTTAATTAATTAAGACGATTTTAATTTTTCCAGGGAAAAAATTGGATCCTTTGTTGCCATGTGTCTTAATACAAATTACATTCAAATCAACATTATCCCACTTTTACCTCGACCAACTGGATACAAAAATTGCAATATTGAAAATTTGATGCTCTAATTCATAACATTATTAGACTGGTAAAAGAAGCAAAGAATGTGTTGGAGGTAAGTAAATAACCCTAGAGGTGTAAATTGGATCATACCATCACGTTTACGGTACAACACAACACGTTAAAATTTGAGCACAATATGTGATCTGGCACGTCACGACACAACATGTTAGCTTAATATGTTGTGTTGTGCCAGACTAATAGGCATATTGGCAGACACAGCACGCGACACGGATAAGCATAGCACACAGCACAGAACGGCACTTTGAGAAAGCACGTCATAACATGCATAAAATACTACACAAAACGGTATAATACATCACATTTTATGTATATTTCACTAAAGAGTCTTTATTCTAGTCCATTTCGGTTGCAGGTGTAACCAACCCGCTATTAAGGATATGGCAGAAAGAAATAATAAAAAAAGAGCCCGTATTTCTATAATAATATATTTAATATCTAAATAGCCTAAAGAATATTTTTATTTGAAAAAATAAAATAAGCGGGTTGGCACAGTACATCACGGTTATTTATTTGGCATGGCACGGCACAACACAACACGACACAGCACAACACGTTTAAATCTCTGGCACATCACAAAACAACACATAGCATGCTAAGCACGTGACTTCGTATGTTGTGCTGGGCCGACACGTTTTACACCTCTAGATAACCCATGTTGCATAAGGATCAGAGAAATTCTTCAATATTGATATGAGCCATGGAGAGCCCACGTACTTTCCCGACGCACTATTCTCCTGTGATAATAGACTGGAATACATACAAAATAAAAGAATATAGGTTTAGGGTTCCTAATAGCAAAGGCTATAATATATGTGAAGGAGCGAGTTCTTCCCAACAAATTGGTGAGACTGAAATATGCGCACTGTGGGGAGATGTTTTAACACTATTTCGTATAGTGTCGAACCAGGTAGTTTTGACTAATTAGAAAAACCGAGAGCTCCTCCCTCTCTCTCTCTCTTCTTCTTTTTTTTTTCGGCCTTTATTAGCCTGAATCCACAAATCTTTCCTAAAAATATCCGTTACATCCCAGAACTTACTGATAACGGATAGTTTAGACCGGAATCTAACCGGATAATTGTTTAAATGAAACTGATCCAATAAATGTTAAGAGAAAGATCAACCCAAACAAACTGAAATAGATATTTCATTAACATTTCTCATAGAGTCTCTCAACCAATAAGATTTATGAGTTAATCTCAGCCAACAAAAGAGGTTCCAAGATTAATTGCTTAAATCCTTATGTTCAAGATCACCTGAGTTTGTCCATTACAGACTTTTGGAAATCATAGAAACTAAGACTTAGACCTTTTCCTGCTTGCCTCTTCATACTATTTTTATCCTAAGACCCTAAAACACCCTAAAGACCTCTAAGACACTTAAGACCCCATAAAGACACCAAAGACTATAAAATACTGATCTCCTAAGCTACCTTTCAAGCCTCTTTTCTCTTGGATCTGATCTTCATCTTCTTCATACATTAGAATGTGTTGTATCTTCGGCTTTCCCCATCAGAGTTGTTGTTTTCTGTCTCCTCATTTGTTTCTCCTCCGACTCTGGGAATGTTTTCATCTCACGAGTTAACAAATACAAAGGGAGTTAATGAAGTAATATCAACTTCATCCAATGAACCAATAACCATTGTAGGGGCATAAATTCATCGGTTCCACGCGTTTACATCTTAAGAAGAAAGTATCGCATTATGGCGCACCGAGAAGTACAAGAGTAAAATTAATGATAAAGGAAGACAGCTATAATACATTTGTCACACATCAACTGACACAGGAAGCAGTAAAGTCAGAGTGGCTTAACGCATGTGAGACACGTGGAAAGAATGCAAGTTACGAGAAAAAGCATCATTGATAGCCAAGGCAAACATATGTGCTCTACAATCATTTGCGCCGCACTATCATTTGCGCTCTACAATCATCTGCACCCTACTATCACTTGCGCTCTACAATCATCTGCGACCTACTATCATTTGCGCCCCACAGTCACTTACGCCCTATTACTTAGGCACTATAAGTTTCAATCCTGAAAGCACAACCATGCACCACATTAACGATAAACAAAGAATGTATGAGGATAAGATCAGGACTACCACGTGGAAGATTACCAAGACATGTACCAAAATACAATGATACCTGGCAGGACACGTGGCAAAATACGATGGCATTAATCAGGACATATGGCTACAACTGCAAGTAACAAACAATAAACATTGACATCTGGAAATCAACATCAACACTTGGAAAAATAATGCTGACACAAAGCAATATAACTTCAATACGTGTAAGGCATACACATCCCAAAAGCAAGAAGCGACACGTCAAATTCCACATGCCACACATGCCAGCACGCACACAATAAAAACAAAGGACCAACAATCACTCAATCCAAAGAGAAGCTGCGCACCATCAAGCGGAACTTGCAAGAAGCATCACAAAAGGAGTAAAATGAGTTGCGCCCAAAGTCAAGATAAGATCAAATAAGGATAAGAATAAGTAAGGAAGAGCGACACATCATATTTTGGTATAAATACCTACCCCATGTAGAAAGAAGGGGACAACAGAGGTAAGAGGAAAAGTTTTGAAAGACAATCGAGAAGTGGAAAAAGCTAACATTAGGTTAAGGACTCTATTATCTTTAAGTACTTCAATTCTTTATATTAGTATATGTACAAAGAAAACGTTTATAAATAAGATACCATATTTACCTGTGGATGTAGGCATAATAGCCGAACCACGTTATATATTGAGTTGATTTCATTTTAATTTTGATAAGCATTTAATATTTTTTTAGAGACTCCTTCATTTTCCTTCAAATTGCTAACAAAAGTATTAAATTAACATGTGAATTCATCAAAATTCTTCTTGATATTCTATCGGATTTACGGCGGCCCATGACCATCAGATTTTCGGTAGTTACAGTTTGGCGCTAGAAACAGGGAAGATAGTAAAGAATTTATTCTACCTGATCAAGTCTTCGTTTTCAAAATTTGTAAATTTTATGAGTATAGAAAATCTTCCCTCGGTTATGAGCTTATTTTCATTGATTCGAATTTTTCTCATTTATATTTTCAAGATATTCGTATCCATCATTTTATGGAAAAAGTTTTGTAATCAAACGTGTCTGTAACATTTCATGTTAACATGCTATTTTAAATCCTAACAGGAATTTTGCTTTAAATTATTTTCCAATAGCTTTAATTTTGTTTCAAAATATTATGCTTCGATTGGCAATTGATTCAAGAAGTTTGTAAATTAATATTTGTAAGCCCGTATTGATTTTGTTTTAAGAAAATTGGTTGATAAATAAACTGATTTTTTGTCTTTTGCATGATCATGGTATTTATAAAGTAAAGTCTTATCATATAAACTTATATTTGAATACTAAATTAAATTAGTTACCTAACATTAGCCGCAAAGAAAGAAAAAGAATCGTTCATAACATAACCAACAAGTCAGAAGTAATGGAAACCACAGACAATCAAATAACAACAGCTGTGACTACGCAATCAGAGGTAGAAATTACAAGAGATCCTCAAACGTCTAGGCAAGAGAATCAAGCAATTCACAATGGAGGTGAAGGAGCGGACGTCATCAATGAAGTAACGCAAGAACAAAGGCCCCAGAGGGAAGGACTTAATAACCATTCCCATGGAAATAATCAGATTACGCGTCAAACGAATGAAGAGGTACCACAAAGCCGGGAAAACCCCATCAGCATATTCCTAGAAGAACTGAATGATATGCACAAGGTACAAAAGGCTAATGCAGAGACAATAGCTCTATTAGTACAAGAAAATTAAGCCTTTAAGAATAAAGCAAATGAAGAAACATTTACTGCCATTTTACAAAGTCAGGAAGAACGTTCAAAGAAATCATCCAAAGGCAAAGCAAAGGTTAATCAGGACCAGAGAGTGATGGTGGTTGAACCGCCAATTCATGCTAATGAGCATTTCAAGCAAAGTAGGTATAATCAGCGTTACGGAACGTGCGGATTGGATTTTGATGGTATTATACCACCGCACAACAACTGGAACAAGTATGTTGAGGATCTGGAAGCAATAAAAGGAGAATTAAGAGACATGAAAAACAAGCAGGAGAGAGGACGACTGGAAGAAGTTTTGAGAGAAGCACAACGGACACCATTGGTTCCGTACTTAGCCTTTGCTCCAATTCCTCATAAGTGCAATCTTCCGGTTTTCGATTGTTATGATGGGACAAAAGATCCCGCTGCTCATTTGAAATACTACAATCGAAACATGACTAGATGGGAGCAGGAGATGTAATCATGTGTCGATATTTCCATCAAGCCTAAAAGGGACAGCGTTACTATGGCATGGACAGATTATTTGGGTTAGCATCATCAGCGGAGGAATCCATTCGAGACTACACCGATAGATGGCAAGCCATTTGTCAGGCCATTGGAAATATCACCCCCGAGATCGCAATTATAGCTATAAATGGGGAATTTCCAATCGAACATGCCCACTTTTAGCGAAGATACACACAGTAAATCCAAAAACTGAAGGAGCCTTGAGGGATATCATTGAGAAGCATGCAAGGTTGCAAGACATCCAAAGGCAAATTCCAAGAGCAACCACCCATCAGCATAGAACAGCAAATAGAGCCAGCCATGCGGAGCCATCCGCCAATCTTGAAAAAGGAGTAACAATGAGCGCCCTCACAATCAATTTAAGCGTGGAAGGTTTGATCATGAAAGAAGGTTTAACCAGCAATTTGAAGATCGATTTTTTACAAAGCTAAATACTCCTTATCCACAAATTCTAAATGCCATAAAAAACAGGCATGACTTCGAATGGCCAATTACAAAGGGAAGGCAGCCAATGCATGCTGAAAATTCAAAGGAATACTGTGAAAATCATTGCTTTTATAGACATCCCACATATAGATGCAAGAATTTCACTAGTACAAATTTGGGCTTCCGTGACAGTTCAAAATTCTTAATCATGACAGTTCAAGAAATACCTATCACAAAAGAATAAGCTATGAGATATACGCGACAGTTTCTTATAAAAACTCACACTAATAATGGTACAAAATCGTGACATTTTATTAACTGTTACTTAATAATTATACCATGACAGTTTTTGTAGAAAACTGCTAGTGTATATTGATGTACAATAACAGTTATAAACTGTTACGGTTCTTAAGCTATAGCAACAGTTTTATATAAAAACTGTTATAGAAGTGTATAGCTATAGATGACAGTTGTGATCCAAAACTGCTGCTATAGATATAATTTATTATAAAACATTCTCAATTGTTAGTTTTAGTTCTTAGTTAATTTTAGTAGTGGGTCTCTTCCCTCTTATCACGAAGATTTCTCACTCAAAAATACCAGACAAACCGCATCTCAAAATTTCTCACCCAAAAAAATCAGGCAAATCCCATCTCTATTCTCTTGGTTTTTTCTCTTACCAAAATCTGGGTTTGCTTCAATCAACACAAAACAACTCTGTTGTTAGGTTAGGGTAAAAGAAAAGGGGATTTTCATTTACTCTTAGGTATTTTAAATCTGGGTTTTATATGCTTTAAATCTCTCAAAGGTTAGGGGTTCCGATCTGTGATTGGGATTTGGTTAAAGGGTTCAAAAGAAGGTTGGGTTTTTATTGATGATGGCTGTACCAACGATTGCACTATATGCAAGTCTACCAAGTAGTGTTGTTTCTCATCCATGTTCAATTAATTCCCATTCTAATTCTGATTCATATGAATTCTCGTTGTTGTTCATCATCTCCATCATCTTCATCTTCTTCATTACATAAACCTGTAATTGGTGGTCTTTCTTGTTTATGCAGCTCTAATTCTTGTCCTCACAGAACCAAAAGAGAAACATTCATTCTCTTCTTCTTTCCTAAAATCAATCGCGAACAAAGGGAGAATTGGAGCATGCAAGACCGGAATCGATTCCAACCCATCTCCAATCTCAATCTGAAGAGGTAAGGGTTGCTTTCTTTTCTTTCTCTTCACTTCCATTTCTGATTCATCTCTGCCCTAATTTGCATGGGTGATTTCTCTTACAATCTATTTAGGTTTTCCATTCTATTTGAATCTGTGAACTCTATGGAATTGATGCTGAGCTCCGGTGTACCCATCATCTCTTCTATTTGATTTTGCCTTCTACAGAGGTAGGGGATTTTCTTCTCTTGATTTTAAATTTTCTGTACTAACCCTTCCAGCCCTAATTTGATATGAATGTATGTTTCCTTCTCAATTCTTCATTGATGTTCTGATATTGCTTGATATCTTCCTAACCTGTGCTATTCATGCAAACCAAAAGTGATAAATTGAAAGGGTTTTCTTTTCACTGTTCTGTTTTTGAAACTATATACAATTATGAGCCTTGTTGTTTTAAAATCCCACTCTCTGTGTTAACCATGTTTTTGAACTGTGTATGCTTTGATTTCTCTTAAACTGTGTTAAATGTTGAACCAATTTGAAATGCATTAATTTTAGTTGTGTTTCACTTTCACAGTTTGAATTTGTCAAATTTCATCCCTAAACTTTTCTTATGATTTAATCATTGATTCCCTTTGAACTTGGATAAA
This sequence comes from Papaver californicum, assembly GCA_023531435.1. Lineage (NCBI taxonomy): Eukaryota > Viridiplantae > Streptophyta > Magnoliopsida > Ranunculales > Papaveraceae > Papaver > Papaver californicum. The sequence goes on along the minus strand of JAJJMC010003668.1, from coordinate 1,558,982 downwards.
TCTTTTATTTCTCTGTTAACTATGTAACATGAATCTGTGTATAATTGATGACTTTAAATGGGTTTTGGAAGAGTAAGAAAATGTTTGACAACCTTCTAAGTTTGGGTTTCATACTTAAATTGAGCCTTGCATTGAATTTCTAAGAATTTCTCATGACTTGTTTGCAGAAATGACTCTATGAGCAACATTTTGAAACCTGCACTGCAACCTACACTTTATATAAAATGATCTGGGTCCTTTGTTTAAATTCCTTGTATTTTCATTGAATAAGCATTTGAAAACACCCCTAATCAATTTGTCTTGGAAACCATCTTATGAACATGTTTGTAAACTGAAATTTCTGAAAAACTTCTGAACGTGATTTCTGTCCTGTTTTGTCGAGACTTTTTGGACACACCTATGCACCTCATTACCTTTGCTTATCATTTTTATGTTAAAGATGATTCTCTTAGATTTAAATCAAGATCAAAATCTCTGAATTCCATTGTGAAATGATTTTTATATGAATTTTTTATTTCAAACTGCCGAAACTGCATTTTCTGGAAATGGGATTCCTGTCCTGTTTTTGATGAATTTTTTGAACATAGTTATAAGCCTTACTGTATTTTCTTATAATTTTTATATGTCATCTTATCCTTTCTAGTTTCAAATGAGCTAAAAATCACTCATTTTCATTATGTAACCAAACCTACACAAATTTCTAAACACCGACTGTCCAAACTGAAATCAGAAATGTTTTGCTCCTGTTTTATGCTTTACATCTTTTGTTCTTTGAGTGTTCAAATTCCTTATTTTTCCTAATAAGTTTTACATAAAAGGAGGCCTTATCTAGTTTCTAAAATGCTAATGATCCTGTTTTATGAGACTTTTATGAAAACCCTTTTCATTTAGGTACTAGCGTTAATTATTTTCAAAATCCAAAGAGAAAAACAGTTAGATGCTTTTTGTTTTCATGCTATGAAATCTATCTATTCTTATTGTTTTGTTTCACCAACTTAAACCAATCTTGTTATGCTTAACCTGGTTGTTAATCTTATTTCCATTGGATTCACCATTTGTCCTATTTGTTTCAGTACCTTTATACCTATTTTGGTTTGAAAACTGCTTGTCGATATTTATTTTAACTTGGTGCTAAAAATATTTAGGGGGTACTTCCCATTTTCTTTGTGAATACCTTTTTCTTAACTGGTGTTTCCTTGTATGGGTTATCATTTGGATGGTTTCTATTTTGATTGTCAATCTTATGCCATGTTTTTCTTGTTTAAATTATCGACTCTGTGTCTCGGTGTTTTCTTTGAATATCCAGATTTGTGTAAAATGTGACATTTTCCCATGTTTTATCAAATTTGTATCAACTGACTTTCTCCATTGAATGTATCTTTGTCTGTAACTTAATTTACTTATTTTTACTGACATTGTTGTATACTGATCTTACTATCTTTAAATCATTAACCATCTTTGACATCTTACTACTGATTTATATGGATTGATTGGTTGTCTTCTGTTTCGTAAACTAGTCTCACGCGCAACAATGTTTCTTTATACTTTAACGATGGTTACATCCATACAAATAGTAGAGTATATTCAATTACAGATCTTATTTCTATGATTTGAAATGATGTTAAAAATATTTTATTAGGATTTGTCAGGCCTTAATTGGCTCCCGTCTACGGACGGCTACCCGGAAGACTGTCACTGGACAGTATTGGCTGGTGTCCGACCATCCTGACAAGTTGACCACTGGTCAACAAAACAATGGCTTGGGACATTTAGTTCATAAAATGAGTTAATATAAACTATAACTTGTTTATAATTCTAAAAAGGTTCTTCTGTGTAAGTTTGTATTAATTATTTTAAACTGATGCTCTTGTCTAAATAAGCTTATCATTTTCGCAGAATCGATATTAATCGTCCTAACCCCTACTGAGTTAATAGCTCACCCCTTTTAATTGTTGTGGCAGAATAAAGAAGTAACTGAAGCTATTCAGAAGATTGCTGCTTCCTATGGATGCAAAATTGTTGAAGGTGTGCTCAGTCATCAGCTCAAGCAGTAGTGATAGATGGAAACAAGGTTGTACTCAGTGTTCTAGGTCCTGAAACTAGAGTCGATGATGCAGAATTACGGGAGAATGAAGTTTATGTGAATTGATATAGTTGCCAGCACAGGAGAAGGAAAGGTAAGGACACATGAAGATTTAAACTTTATTCATTCTTCCAAGTTCAATCTGCTAATTCTAATACAATCTGCGATTGTCAAAACACTGCAACCTAGGATGTTAGATGAGAGGCAAACTATTGTACTACTGTATACAAAAAGCAGTGGGAGAGAGTTATCAGTTGAAGATGAAAGCATCTAGGTTCTCATCGTGCCATTTTCTGATAGGTTTGGCTTTCTTATTCCACTTTCTGACAACTTAGTTCGGAATAATTTACTTTTAGATGTTTATTTATTCTCTTTACCCAACATTGATGTAGTTTTCTTTTTGTTTTATCCTTCTTGTAGGGCATTGGATGTGTGAATCATAAAATTTTGCAGCCATACCCTGAACTACATGAGAAGCATAGTAATGATCTATTTAAGTGTATAGTTGAAATTAGTTCACAATCGTGAGAATCACTTTTTTGTTCACGTTCAATATTGAACCCTATTTTGAGACTCAATACTACTAGTTATATGCAGGGATTTTGTTGTAAATATCAAGTTTACAATTCTGTTAATGCCCTATGGTTCTGATAGAATCACATCTCACGTTCTTCAAAAAGTACAGCCAACAAAGACGTTAGACGAAAAACCTGAAATCAAGGCTTGCTTAGCTTTGGGCTCGAAAAAAGGGAGGTGGAAAGAAGAAGAAAGGCATGTTCTAAAAATTCTCTACTGTGGATGTATAATCTTATTCCCTGAAAACATTATTTAGTTTTGAATGATATACACCCTATATGTAGTGAATGTAAAATCTCATTCCTGAAATACATTATCTCGTTTGGGTTGATGTATTAATGAGTGTTACCTTTTTGTGTTTGGTGATGACACGGGTAAGAAGGGTGATAAGGCTAAGGAGTCTACTGAGGCTGAACCTAATGATGAAACAACTGCTTCCCAAGAATGATAATTTTTTTAAGCCTGTAAGTTTCAGTCTTCTAAATATCTGAATATTGGATTTGTAATACTTTTGCAAGGCCGATTAGGATACCTGACAGTTTTCTCTTGCTTTAGATTTTTAGTACATTTCAAAGCAGTGTGCTGAAGCAACTTATAAAAATAAAGTTTGTGTTTGCAGATACTACACAGACTCGTCTGGTACATTTTGGTAGTGTGATGAAAAAACAATTGGATCAGGTTCCAAGGGAGCAGACAATCCTTTGCAGAAGGGATTCAACAAGGTATCTGTCTCACTGATGTGAATGTGTTCAGTTTATTTCCTTCATTGCATAACATTAAAACGCCTAAAAAAGAAAAAAAAATGAAGATCACTGAATGTGTACATCTTTTATTTCAGTTTGTGTTGTTCACTTCCAGTTAATTAGAGTGAGATGGTCTGACCATAATCAGTTTGTTGCAGGATACGACCCTTCAAGAAGCCGAAATGGTTGTTATTTTGATCTTGTAGCAAGTGATGGAAGAGAAGGTGGGGTTTCTCTAGCATTTAAAACTTATAATGTTGAGAATTCAGAATTTAAATCCTTTTGTCCAACTTTCCAACTTAAGTGTCAATTGAATCCTATTTTGTGTAACTTTTTCTGCTGAAAGTGCACCATTATGACTTGTTCATGACCGGGAAGTTTATTTCGATCAAATAGTTTATTTTTGAATTGTTCGGTAAACCTCCTATTCTTTCGATCAAACATTCATGTTGTATATTGTTTTGTATCTAGTCTAAGTGCAATTAGAATTGAAATTTTGGGTTGATTAAATGTGTAAAAGCTACTTGAAATTTACTGCAGTTAGGAGTTCTACTCACTCTTGGTTATCATTACATTGGAGCTCGAGGAGATATAAATGTTTGGAATCCACAAGTTGAAAACCTAGACGATGAATACATTTCAGGTCAAATATTGGTTTTAAATGGTGATCACTTTGCGGAAACTGCATAAGCTGGATGGATTGTAAGTATATACACTTCTCACCCTATCTTTCTATTTATGTATGCTTGATTTTTCTATGTGTATCTTGTTTGATAAATTATTTCTGGTATATCCTAGAGTTTACCGCGATACAACAACACGTTTCATTGTATATTGGACTGTAAGTATTTCTTCTTCTCCTCTTTCCTATAAATGCCAATTTTGTATGTTTGATTTCTTCTATGCAATGTTAATTCTAATGTATTATGCAGAATGATAATTCAGATAAAACAAGTTGCTTTGACCTATGGTGCCCAAGGCTTTGTGCAAACTAGCACTGAGATAGCCCTTGGCGCTAAACTGGATCCAATTTCAAGTATTGAAGGACATCAATCTCATATACCCCTGTTCATGTATCGGGTACGTGCGAATTCTTTAAATTAGTTGTTCAACCAATATAATATCAAGTCCATATAATGGTATTTATTTTATGAAAATTCAATTTTCATTTTTGGTTAGTTACTTCAAACATTGCTTACTTTGTATTCTTTTTACATAGGAAGTCCGAGTACAATGAAGGACAGATCATGGAAGTACAAAGAGAATTCGTAAACCACATGCTGCTATTATTGGTGGCATGAATTGGCATGATTAGATTGGGGACATGAATTGGTAGGAGTATATTTCGATCAACACTTCGGAAAATGGATGTGGTTTCCAACTTCACTGTTAATTTCTTTTAGTTAGTATTAAGACTACTTTCATATCAAGTCTTTTGAATTATGCAGTACATTCACTTCTAGTTAACTTATTTTATTTGAACTTACTAGTTCCGTACTAGCTATCTGTTAAACAGTTTATTGAGTAATCTAATGACAATTTTATTAAAAGCAAAATTTTCTTTCTATAATTTTATTGAGCAGTATCAGTAACTAGTTTGCTACGAATTAGCCTTCTACAAAGTTGACTCTTCTATGACAGTTTTATTTAGAAAACTGCTACTTTAGTATAAGAAATTGAGTAATTGATGACATTTTTATGAAGAAACTCTCATCTTAGTCTAAGAAGTTAAGTTTTTAATGACAGTTTTTATGGAGAAACTGTCACCTTAGTAAAAGAAATTAAGTTATCCATGACCGTTTTTATGGAGAAACTGTCACCTTAGTAAAAGAAATCAAGTTATCCATGACAGTTTTTATGGAGAAACTGTCACCTTAGTAAAAGAAATTAAGTTATCCATGACAGTTTTTATGGAGAAACTGTCACCTTAATAAAAGAAATTAAGTTATCCATGACAGTTTTTATGGAGAAACTGTCACCTTACCAAAAGAAATTAAGTTATCTATGACAGTTTTTATGGAGAAACTGTCACCTTAGTAAAAGAAATTAAGTTATCCATGACAGTTTTAGTTAGAAAATGTTATTATATATTGTCAACAATGACAGGTTTATGAAAAAACTGATACTAATAGTTATGATTCTGTGACAGTTTCTTATAGACCCTTTCGTAACAGAGCCTTTAATGACAGTGCAATAATTTTTTAAAACTGTCACATAAGTATTTTGGTGGCAGTTTTGAACTGTCACGGAAGCCCAAATTTGTACTAGTGTTTGAAATTTCAGGTACAAAAAATGATCGGCGCGGGGGAACTCAATGAATTTCTGTGTTTACCTAATCCCCCTCCAAGTTCAAGTCCTGGAAAGACAATAAACATTCCAGGGAGCAATCCCACCATTAATACAATCACTTTCACGGAGTCGCATCAATTGTCAATGAATACAACAATTGAAAGGAAACTGCATAAGAGAATAATCAACCATGAAGTATTTAAAGTTGCAGGAAAGATCACTGAGACATGGGAAGAATGGATGGCTTCCCCGCTAACATTTTCAGCAGAAGAGGTTGATCAAGAAGTAGAAACTCACGACGACGGGATGGATCTCACCCTGCCTGTGTCTGGCTGGAATATCACAAAGATTCTGATAGATGGAGGAAGTTCTCTTAATGTGTTGTTTTATGACATATTTCTGAAAATGGGATTGAAAGAAGATCAGTTGGTGCCATCTGGCTACACCATCTATGGATTCAATGGAGTAACGTCAAAACCAAGGGGAGAAGTCATACTCGAAATTATGGTTGGAACCTTGAGTGTTACAACAAAGTTCAGTGTAGTAGAAGCGCCATCACCTTAAAATGCCATCATCGGAAGGCATTAGGTCCATCAGTTGAAAGGGCTAGCATCAACGTATCATCAGTACCTGCGATTTCCGATGCCTCAGGGAGAAATGGAAGTTAAGGGAGATCAGAGCATGGCGAGAACGTGCGTCCTCACAGAAGCACACATAAATCAAGAAAGAGCTCAGCAAGTGAAAGCAAAGAAGAAAGAAAGGAAAATCCAAGCTAAGGAAGGAGCAATAAATCAATATTTAGCTGAAGTCGCATCCAGCAAGTCAGTCAATGAAGAAGGAAGAGATTATGTGGTCAAAGGAGATGATTTAGAAGCAGGAAAATGGAGTGGAACCTCACAATAGCAACTCAAGGGGGTTCCCACATTATTAGGAGTCCCTAAATCTACTTTTTCCCCGTTGAGGAAACCAAAAGCATCAATGTTGGAATGCCAGAATTTCCAAAGGCAGTTAAAATTGGAACCCTGATGAACTCAGAAAGGGAGCAAGATCTAATCAGTTTACTTGAAGAGTACGCAGATGTATTTGCGTGGAAAGTAAGGGACATGCCAGGAATTGAACCAAGCATAGTTCAGCATGAATTGCGTATACATCCAGGCACCATACCCTTTCAGCAACGGATGCGGAAGGTAGCACCTGAATACCATGATCCGGTAGAAAAAGAATTGAAGAAGCTAATGGATGCAGGATTCATTCGAGAAGTGCGCTACCCAACGTGGATATCAAATATGTTTATAGTCCTGAAGAAGAATAGAGGGGTGAGAATTCGCATAGACTTCACCAACTTGAATGAAACATGTCCAAAAGATAGCTATCCACTTCCAAGCATTGATCAATTAGTAGATGTTGTTGAAGGACACGAAGCCCTTTCTTTTATGGATGGACAATCAGGTATAACCAGATTGCGTTAGCCGAGGAAGATCAAGAGCATACTGCGTTCTTTACCCCGCGATGATTGTATTGTTATACGAGAATGCCGTTTGGATTAAAAAATGCAGGGGCAACCTACCAACGATTAGTGGATGCAATCTTCAAACCATGGATAGGACGCACATTGGAAGTTTACGTAGATGACATGCTGGTAAAAAGCAAGATGGCAAAGGATCATTTACAAGACTTAAGGGAGATTTTCCAAGCTTTGCGCAAATACAAAATGAAGGTCAACCCAGAAAAATGCATCTTTAGAGTTACATCAGGGAAATTTTTGGGTTATCTGGTCACGAAAAAAGGAATCGAAGTCGATCCGGCAAAAATACAGGCTATTGTAAATATGCCATCCCCAAGAAATGTTAAGGAAGTACAGAGGCTGAATGGACGCCTAGCAGCGCTTAGCAGGTTTATCGCAAGGTCATCAGATAAGTGTAAACCATTTTTTGATACTCTAAAGAAGAGAAGCAAGTTTGAATGGAATGAGAACTATGAACAATCCTTTCAGACCATCAAAACCTATCTTGCGACTTTGCCCGCATTACAGAAACCGCATCCTGAGGAGATCTTGGCCCTGTATATAGCGGCAAAAGAAGATGATGTGAGCGCAGTGCTGGTGCGAACAAATGATAAGGTGGAAAAATCGATCTACTACATTAGCAAGACTTTCAACCTTGCAGAGAGGAATTATACCAAGATTGAATAGTTAATATTAGCACTGGTATTTGCCAAGCAGAAGTTGCGCACATATTTTCTAACACACTACATGCGAGTACCAAGCAAGGCTCCGCTGGAATCAGTGTTAAAACACACAGGAAAAGTTGGAAGAATTGCAAAGTGGAATGCTCAGTTAGAACAGTTTCATATTCTTTTTTAGATACAAACTGCTCAAAAGTCCCAGGTTTTAGCAGATTTTCTTGCAGATTTGTCATCAGATGATGACTTTGAAATCCAGGGATTACCAGGAATAGAAGAGGATGATTCTGAGGAAATTTTGAATCCTGTCAATTCTCGAAGATGGGAAGTTTTTGTTGATGGAGCCCGAAATAAAGAGGGGGCAGGAATTGGGATCGTAATAGCAACACCTACGGGAGAAAGATTGATACATGCATTTCGTTTAGAATTTGGAGAGCACACCAACAATATAGTAGAGAATGAGGTTGTGGTTCATGCCCTTCGGCTTATCATTAAACTAGGAATTACCAATGTACGGTTGACAAGTGACTCACAATTGATCATCCGACAAGTTGAGCTGAAATATCAAGCAATTGTTAAAGATTTTATTGAATACAAAAGTCTCGTGCAAAAGCTAGCATCCCAAGTTCCAAGCATCATTTTTTCGCTATTTGTCTAGAGATAAGAATCGTCATGCAGATGCGTTAGCATTTATTTCCTCAATGATCAAAGATCCAAATATATTTGACATCAAGATTGGACGCATCTATGAACCGTCAATCAGAATCTGGGCAGTTGAGAACATGGAATATGAAATAAGTGAAGATCTTGAAGATCCAGCCACAAAGGATGATGTAAATATACCCCAAAAACCAAAAGATAGACTCATAGAAGAAGATTGGAGGATTGCGCTACATCAATACTTGCAAAAAAGAATATTACCTGCGGACACCAAGGAAGCAAGGAAAATACAATCAAAATCCGTTAACTATCAGTTAAGGGATGGTATTTTGTATCAAAAATCCTTCATGGGACCACTACTTCGGTGTTTATCGCGACAAGAAGGACATCAAATATTAATAGATATACATTATGGTGACGCTGGGAATCATAGCGGAAGACGATCATTGGCCCTCAAGGCTAAAACGCAAGGATATTATTGGGTCTCAATGCAAAAGATGCCGAAGATATGGTCAAAAGATGTGAAGAATGTCAACGCTTGCAAAGAAGATCAGAGCGTCGGCGTCAGAACTCAATTCAGTGCTTAGTCCATGGCCATTTGCAAAGTGGGAGTAGATATTGTAGGACCCCTACCAGAAGGAACGCGGAAAAGGAAGTATTTAATTGTAGCAACGGACTATTTTACCAAGTGGGTAGAAGCCAGGGCACTTGCACATATTAGAGATTCAGATGTGTTCAGATTCTTGTTTCAGGAAATAATTTGTAGATTTGGAATCCCAGTAGCAATAGTTTCGGACAATGGACAGCAGCTGCAGGGAAAAAATATCGACATGTTATTTGAAGCCTTCAACATCCAAAAAAGAAAGTCTACTCCACTTTACCCTCAGAGCAATGGACAGGCTGAAGCTACCAACAACACAATTGCAATTAATCTCAAGAAGACTCTGGAAGGACATCACAAGCGATGGTGTGAGCAACTTCATAACACTCTATGGGCATATCGCACCACAAGAAGATCCGCAACTGGAGAATCACTATTCTTACTTACTTATGGGGCAGAAGCTGTCATACCAACAGAGACAATTTTACCAACAACCAAGACAGAGGCATGGGAAAGGAATTTAAATGAATATTTAATGCTTGAAAAGTTGGATGACCTGGAAGAAAGAAAGAAGTTGCATAACAAAAGATAGAGAATTATCAAAGAAGGTTAGCAAGTGAATATGGTAAAAAAGTAAAGTTGCGCCATTTTGTTGAGGGACAGTATGTTTTGCGACAAATTCCAGAATATCAAAAGAATAAAAAGGCAGGGAAGTTTGCGCCCACTTGGGGAGGTCCTTATATCATACAGGACATTGCAGGACAAGGATCCTATTATTTGCGAAATATGGATGGAGAAGTCTTGCGGCATCCTTGGAATGCGTAATATCTTAAACCATATTACGCATAACTTTCTATGCAATCGTACAATAATTTGCGCTCATACATGATAAAGCAATTAAATGCAATCTCTCATAGAAGACCCATGTAAATGTCTTGTGTGTTGACTATTGGGTACATCCGCTAGCAAGAGATGCCATACATGACATTAATTATTGTATCAGGCGTCACCCAATTCAGGGGATGCTCAGGGACCGCATGGGTAGTTTCCTCTTGGCCAGAGAGAAATTACTATGTGAGCGCACCCTCAAAAGGAGCCCAAGGTACAATAAATCCTTGTGGTCTCAAACTACACACTCATTAATCAGTTTGTTTTATGATTTTATTGCAGGAACAAAAGTAAAATATCAAACGCATGAAGAATATCAGAAAATAATTATTTCTATTTATGTTTCATAACAGTTTACAAGAGAAAAAATGGTATACAACAGTAGCCAGACACAAGAAAAACTTTAAGAAGTAGGATCAGTGTTAGGAGCGGGGTCAACACCAGAAGCAGGATCGGAAGCTAAAGCATGGGTAGCACTGGAAGCATGCTCAGGAACCATCTTGCGCACATAGGTTTTGGTCCAACCATCCTTCTTAACCCTATCAAGGGTATTATTAATTGCCATAGCAATACCCCTTCGCGTTTCAATTTTCATATACTCCATTTTCTCACGTGAAGCTATAAGCGCATCCTCGTACGTTTTTATCCTACTTCCAGCTGTTGAATCCCGACTCTCAGCCGAAGAAGCTTGTTTATGCCAGTACGCAAGTTTTTCCTCCGACACAACCAGGTCATCAGAAACAGCCTTGATAGCAGTCTGCCAGTTAACATCTGCTTCTTGCGTTTTGGAAGCTAGGAGAGTAATTTGGTCTTGCGCCTCAACCAGTTTAGTTGTGGCTTCTCCAAATTGTTCATTCACATCCTTCAGCTTGTCATTGGCTTTAGAAAGCTCATTTTCAACCTCAACGGACAAAAGCTTGACATTCTTCAGCTCCTTATCAGACTCCTCAGCCTTGGCTGCTGCTTTCCTAAATTTTTCCTCAAAACCTACAGAGCAAATAGAAAGCTGTTAGACCATGTAAAAAGCAAGTAGGAGTAACTCTTTGATATAAAATAAGCTACATATAGCAAGGGACTCAAACTTTTGTAAATCCTGGACGTTTTTGTCATTAGAAAGATCAAGGAATTCAAATTCGCTCAGAAGGTTAGCATAATCATTATTGGATTACTGGAGATCTTGTTTATATTGCGTAATCTTAGTTTCATCCGCTAATCCTCTATCTCGCAACAAATTGATCTTCTTTGTGCGTTTATCAATTTCTCTTTGTAAACGCTGAATATTACAATCTCGGTGAAGGACTTTATCTGAAAGGCTACGAACTTGTTCTTGAGCTTCCGAAATAGCTTTTCCTCTAGCATGAGAGTCCGCAGCTGCGTTATCTCTTTCCTTGATAAGTTGCGCTATAAAAGTTGAATGTTTGGAGTCATGCTGCGACCTAGACTGAGAAAATTCGGCAAGTATACCTTTGCGCTCTATGCAAAGCCTGCGATTTTCCTCCTCTAATTTCTCTACCTTTCGCCATGGCTTCAGCAACACGGTCATTATTCCATAAAATAGCAACATTAAATTCCTTCTTTTTGTTAATAAAGTCTGTGTTTAAAGATGCATGCTTCAACGAAAGTTTTTTGTACGCAGTATAAATTTCATTCCTCTCATCCAGCAATTTATTGAAGGTTTCCTTGACCTTTACATTATCCTCAGCAACCTTCATTACATGCCCATGTAAAGATGTGACTCTAGCCCGCAGCCTAATAACAGTGTTGGAATCCCCCTCTGATCCCATAAAGAAGTTCATAAATATGCATTAAAAGTAAAAGAAAGTAACATAGAAGATGAAATATTATAACCTTGGCTTTGAAAAGTAGACAGTTGTTGTCGGAGCACTTCATTTTCTTGCTTTAATTCAGCAGCGCCATCTTCCGACAGTCGGAGGCGAAGTGTGTCTGCCTCCGCTCTAACTTTAGCAAGTTCTTCTTCAGTGCTCCTGAATTTATCCTCCATCATCAGTGAACGAGCCTGGAAGAACTTGTATGCTACCAAAGAGCAGCTCTCGTTATAAGCAAGTTGCGTAATCAAAGATGAACGTCAGGATAAGAAATAAAGGAACAAAAATCAATAAGGAAACAAGTTATGAGAAGTTTACCTGCATAAGAGCCTGCTGCGGACGGACATATACACCCCCATCTGCTACCGCAAGGATCTCAGCAAGGGTGGAGGGTACCTCGACGTCAAAAGGAAAAGTTTTATTTACATTGTCCTTTGACCATGCTTCCATCACTGTGTCAAAAGGAACAGAACGCATGTCCGCTCGCAGTTTGGCAACTGAAGCGGAATCAATAGGCTTCGGTTGAGCATAACTAGGAATCAGAAGCAGGTCCTTTTCCTTGAACTAACGGAACGTCTCCTCTTCCTTTCCAACAAGATTATCAGCCTCGCAAGCACTCTTGCCCTTTTCTCCACGGGAGGCTCTCTCTCCACTGGCAACTGAAGCTACATATCTTTCTTCTTCAGAAGGAGAAGTCAACTTTTCTACATCCCCAGTAGCATCCACTGCGTTCTCCTGAAGAGGAGATTCCGCAGTATCGGCAACCCCGACTGGAGTAAGATCAGCTACGTCAGCAGCCACATCCTCTTCAGAGGAAGCAGATACAACTCCAATTTCAATTCTCGTCTCCAGCCTGGGAGGAACATATTTAATTATAGCTCCGCTCAGCTTGGTAGAAGGCGCAGCTTGCTCCTTGTCATCCAAATCGTCTTCGTACTTAGAAAGTGCAATGTCATCGACTTGAAATAAAGGAGAATGAGACAAAAAATAGGAGAGGTTGATGTTTGCATCCAGAGAAGGCTCAGTGTCTGCCACTTGAGGAGCTTCAGTTGCAACATCCGCCAAAGTAGTAGAAAGAGAAGCTACAGGGGTTGCGCTCTGCTCCTTGCCGGCTTCTATTCTTAAAATAGGATGACTATGAGGAGGATTAGTTCTAGCCACCTTCTTAGCAGGAGCGCGAGGAATAGCCTTCATTTTCTTCTGACCCTGATAACATTTTAAAATGAGTTAGCAAGGCGCAATATTAAACATTCAGCTAATAAAAGACAGAGCAATACCTTGTCAGATGGAGGAGTAGCTTTGCGTTTGGTGCCCACATTGGTCTTTAAATTTTCTCTCTCTTCTGGGGGCAGCGCAAGGATAAAAATAAGAAAACTTGTGCAACACTTAAAGATCAAGAGAATTGAAAAATCAATTACTAAAAGGGAAAGTAAATCCATCGAAATTCAATTCCCATGCACTGTAGGAGGCGAAACGTTCCTGGAGGCTCCGCAAAGTTCATTCCGTAGCCCGACCATAAATCCAGGGCCCTTCAATCACTATTGGAGTTAAGTACCACTGGAAGTCATGGTCCCTGTGCAGCTTTTCTGTCAAGGGCTCGTCCGTTCCCGGGATGAGATTTATCTTTTTATTATCAATCTCAGACAGCAAACAAAACCCGTCACCTCCCCTGCGACTAAGACCGACGCTCCAATTCATATAATTCTTGTAAGCAAAAGAATCAGCGTATGTCAAGTATAAGTTCTCCACTGTAGAATGGACGTGGTCCGCAGGATTAGGTGTATAGCAGGTGAAATTGGTTTCCCCGACACTGCGCATGCTGCATTTGTCCAGCATTCTCCACCAGTTCCCGTGATACTGTGCAACTGAACGCACCGCGCTGCTTCTGGACTAGCCACGGCTAGCTAAGACTTCAAACTGATAGGGGAATTGACTGTCATATAAGGGTAGCCTTAACCCTGTGTCTATTGCACCAGCGGCAACCAGCAATCTGGTGGGAGAGTAGTTGAAGTCCATGATCATGTTCATGGAGATCTTGTCTCCTTCAGGCGAGTTATAAAGGGAAATTTTAAAGTCCTGAAGACCATATTTCCTCTTGAACACCTCAATATCCACATTTTTGAAACTAAGAAGCTCATGAATTCGATTATTTCTGACAGAAGACTTAACAGGAGGCAAAGCAAGGATGCGAATTCCTCTGATATACACTGGCCTACTTTCATCCCTCTTTTTGCTAACAGTGTACCGAGAAGATTTCTTCTCAAAGTGTTGTTCATCATCCCAATGGAAAGTATGTTTGGGGGCACGGCTACTATCTTTTCCAGACATGATTAATCTGCAAACCAAAAAAAAAAAGGTTACAATGATAAACAGTATAAAACAATGCAAAACTTTAAAGGAAAATCAACATGCAAAAAATTTTCTACATAAGAAGTCTAACAGTCATACCAGTAAAAAAGAGATGAAGTTAAGGTGTTTGAATCAACGAAGATTTGATCTTGGAAAGTAAAAATCTTGATCAAACAAGGAATCTCGGAAAAGTTTAAGGAATAAGGAATTTAAGAAGAAGAAAACAGAAGAAGATCAAAATTGCAGATATGAAATCAGAGAAAAACTTGGAAAGCGAAAAGTAATGGGGAAAAAGACAAAACTTACTCTTAAATACAAAACCAGTGAACTGACACGATTGCAAAAAGGCACTCAAAAGGCGCAAATCCAAACAACGTGTCTTCTTGGAAACATGTAAAACCGTCGAAATTCAAATTTATTAGGAGCACAAAACCCAAAAGTCATCATTACTTTTTGCCTTTTCGAGTTCTAGGCACGTGGGAAAAAAATCCAAAAGACAAAAAGGGGGCAAATTGTAGGGGCACAAATTCATCGGTTCCACGCGTTTACATCTTAAGAAGAAAGTATCGCATTATGGCGCACCGAGAAGTACAAGAGCAAAATTAATGATAAAGGAAGACAGTTATAATACATTTGTCACACATCAACTGACACCGGAAGCAGTAAAGTCAGACTGGCTTAACGCATGTGAGACACGTGGAAAGAATGCAAATTACGAGAAAAAGCATCATTGATAGCCAAGACAAACATATGTGCTCTACAATCATTTGCGCCGCACTATCATTTGCGCTTTACAATCATCTGCGCCCTACTATCACTTGCGCTCTACAATCATCTGCGACCTACTATCATTTGCGCCCCACAGTCACTTGCGCCCTATTACTTACGCACTATAAGTTTCAATCCTGAAAGCACAACCATGCACCACATTAACGATAAACAAAGAATGTATGAGGATAAGATCAGGACTACCACCTGGAAGATTACCAAGACATGTACCAAAATACAATGATACCTGGCAGGACACGTGGCAAAATACGATGGCATTAATCAGGACATATGGCTACAACTGCAAGTAACAAACAATAAACATTGACATCTGGCAATCAGCATCAACACTTGGCAAAATAATGCTGACACAAAGCAATATAACTTCAATACGTGTAAGGCATACACATCCCAAAAGCAAGAAGCGACACGTCAAATTCCACATGCCACACATGCTAGCACGCACACAATAAAAACAAAGGACCAACAATCACTCAATCCAAAGAGAAGCTGCACACCAGCAAGCGGAACTTGCAAGAAGCATCACAAAAGGAGTAAAATGAGTTGCGCCCAAAGTCAAGATAAGATCGAATAAGGATAAGAATAAGTAAGGAAGAGCGACACATCATATTTTGTTATAAATACCTACCCCAAGTAGAAAGAAGGGGACAACAGAGGTAAGAGGAAAAGTTTTGAAAGACAATCGAGAAGTGGAAAAAGCTAACATTAGGTTAAGGACTCTATTATCTTTAAGTACTTCAATTCTTTATATTAGTATATGTACAAAGAAAACTTTTATAAATAAGATATTATATTTACCTGTGGATGTAGGCATAATAGCCGAACCACGTTATATATTGAGTTGATTTCATTTTTATTTTGATAAGCATTTAATATTCTTTTAGAGATTCCTTCATTTTCCTTCCAATTGCTAACAAAAGTATTAAATTAACATATGAATTCATCAAAATTCTTCTTGATGTTCTATCGGATTTACGGTGGCCCATGACCATCATATTTTCGGTAGTTACAACCATATTGGCATAGTTATCACCAACATCATCAGTTTCCCAGCCAGCCCCATACCCGGCTTTATTCTCGTCCTCTTGAGCGTTCTCGGCAATGCAAAATAATTTTCATATTCATCGTTAATCATGCCCTCGTTGTGATAATAATTCCATCAGCATCATAATGCGCAGGATCTGCGTCTGACTCATAATTGATATAGTCATTGATATCAAAACCTTCATAGTCATTTCCATTGGGCTCTGCGGCTTGTAAATTGAGATCTGGATAAATGTCAGGATTGAATCCCATCTCAATTTGGAGAAGATTTTCCTCTACGCCAGGGACATCACTGTAACAATTAATTTCAGTGTTATCTTCATGCTCAGACCCCCATACATCATAGTAGTTAATGCTCAAAAGTGATTCTGAGCTCGCAACAGAAGAAGATTCTTCACCATTGTTATCCAGCGCCCGAGGAGCTTTCTCCTGCATTGTTGGATAGTTGATTGCTTGCTTGTCTGCGTCAGAAATTGGCTCATGCACCTTACTACATTCTCCATCTTCAAACTCTAACTTTCTCTTAACTCTCTTTACTACTTCATCAGTTGTTGATCGTTTCTTTTCATAATTTCTGCTACTTCCTGTCATTTTGTCTTTGCTAAACTTTTTTTTTCTCAATTTTGTTTGCTCTTCTTTTTCCTCTTCATCCTTTTTCTTATAATTGCTTCTTCTCCTGTTATCTTTGTTCTTTTGTCTATCCTAAGACCTTAGAACCAATAGAATTTCAGTCTACCCTTTCGCTCCGCTTAGACAGTGTAGTAGGTTCTCTATTTCAGTATAGTCTTGTCACCTGATTTGCAGATAGCTACTCTAGTTGTGATAGTTTTTCTTATCTAATTTGTTCTCTGGTGCTTATTATGTATTTTGACTCTACGACTTTTGCTAATCCTCTTACTTTGTCTTGTTTAGCTGTGTTTCAGTCATCAATGCTAAGCTTCACGGGTATTTGTTACTCCCATCTCAAAAAGAGAAAAAGAATAGACCCCTCGGTCTATGGAACTTACATCGAAAACCAGCAAAGAAAAGAATGGGTAACCAACCACAAAATTAATACAGTATACCCTCATTCTTCTTTGTCAAGCCTCACGGGTATTAACTTTGCGCACTTCAAAATTAGAAAAATAAAAGGCATCCTGGTTTTTGATAAATCAGAAGATAAGCTTTTGAGAGAAAATGGGAGATCTAATCATATTTGCACATCAAACAATCAACTCATTCCAAAGAAGCTCCTCTTAAACAAAGGAAAGATAATCCTTATAAGTTGTTTGTTTAAGGTTGTCAAACCTGACAACTCAGAAACAATTCAGAAAAAACAACATCAATCTCTTTTTGGAGCAATCACAATCCAATCTATACCCAAAGAATAATTACTCAATCCCTCAAAAAAATACTTTCCAGCTAATTTTGAAAAAAAACAAACCAGATCATCTTTTTTACTACCCAAAACCCAGTAAATTTCATCTTATTTTTAAACTAAGACAGGAACCCTTCAAAGCAATCTCGTGCCAGAGCAAGACCAACAGAGCTACTAATATAATTCTAGCTTTAGACCTAAGCTACAAATTTTTCAAATTCAAAAATAACGTTCCATTCAAAAGAAAAAAAGTTCCGTACCTGTGTTTCAAAATTCAAACTCACCCCTATAACAACAATCAAGCTGAAAAGACCATCTCTCAAAATTTTCAAGTTCTCCAAGGGATAAATAAATCTCACACAAGGATTCACAACCATTTAAATAATTTACACACAACAACCCAAAACAGATTTATTTTGCACCCCAATAATAATTGTGGCCAGTAACAAAGCTTCAACTTCCAATCCTGATCTTAACATAGATAACCTTTCTCTTAAACTAAAGAATAAACTTACAATTCCACGAAATCTAACCCCAAAAGTTTTCTTAAACAAGAAAACATAACTCCTATTTCTCCCCAAAACTGGAATCAAACTGCCATTGGGAGGCTCTGTAATAAAGCTTCTTTCGAGAAATTTTTACCAACTGCACTTAAAAGCAAAATAGGATTTTAACAAAGTTAAAGAAGGGGGAGCTTGGTGGCTTTTAGGGACTTTAGTGGTCCTTGTGGAATGTCCAGTGGAAGGGCCTCACCAAATCAAAGAAGATGAGTTATACAAAATCAAAATATAGATGCACATAAAGAATTGCGCAACAAATTTTATCACAAAAGAGAATCTTGAAGATATTTGCTCTCCAGCGGGAAATTACATCACACATAAAAAACCTTATGGCAGAGCTCATGAAGGAAAAAAACATAGAATGTCTTGTAAACATATGGGTCAATGAACCACTACCCTATGGAACTTGAGTTTACCCAAACCCCTACAACCCGACTGGCTAGAATTTTCCTACAAACTCTTTAACTTTCCATTATGCAACACCTGCAGATGGTTAGATCACTCAACCAAAAGATATAATGAGGAAAAGTGGATTGAAGAGGAATCACAGTCAACCAATAAAGGAAAAGTCCCAACAACAACTCCAACACAAAATCCAAGTCTTTCAGCAATCTCAATAGAAATGAAACTCAACAAATTATCTCTTTCTCTGCTGGAGTAAACCAACAGTCCTCAACTCCACAAGCTAAATTCTTAAAAGCTTGTCAAGACATTCAACAACAATTCTTAGCGGTTAACTCTGGTAGCCCAACTAAATAAAAAAAATCAAATTCCAACAAAAGAAAAAAGCCCTCCTCTCTTCTACCCCTAAGAGCAAATTAAAACTATATACACAAATCGATTTTAACCTAAATCAAAATCTTCAATTCCCAAACCACAGTTTCTCTGAGACCATTTTTAATCCTGCTAAGGAAATCCTATCAACTAAGAAAAAAAATCAAATTCGGTGTACTGGATAAGGAAAATAACTGATAATATCAACCCGATTGGAAATTTTGTGCAAGAAACTGGAAGTACCCCTAATTCAGAGATCCATTATGTTAAAAAGAGACATCTTTTGGAAGATATATAAGGTAACAAAAGAAATAGAATTACTGAAATAGATGAGGATGAGTGCCAAATTGAAGACATCAACAATTCTGGGATACAGATTCAAAACCGGCTCAATGAGGTAACCCTAAATTCCACGGGTGTTTTGACCTGTACAAATACTATTACTCTTAAGGAAACAAGTGACTTGGTGATGATAAATCAAAACCACACTGCCCAGATCCTTTCAAACACAAATGAGGTAAACCTAAACTCTTTATGTTGCAACCACACTGATAATTATGTTCTCCTTATGAAGTTTTTCATGTGGGCATGTTTAGAAATTATGAGCATATCTAGAAAACTTAGTTCAATTTGGATGCATATTATTTCCTGTCTTCAACATGTTTGTGCTTTTAGAAACACAAACAACAAAGAAAACATTATATTTTAAAAATTCAATTACTCATTGAAGTGCACATTAATAACAACCCTAGAAAATTTTCTTACCCTTCGGTTTCCTACTTCTGGCAATTTATAAAATTATTGCCTGGAATTGCCAAGGTCTACGAAACCAGCATAATTCGGCTACAACTAATAGCTTGAATGACTTTTTAAACACAGAAAAACTAGATATCATCTTCATTTCTGAAACTAAACAACAAACTAAGAGTATGGAAACCATCCTTCATAAAATAATCCTTCAAATTTTCTGGACTGTGCCACCTAGAGGCTTGGCAGGTGGGCTTATTCTCTCCTGGAACCATAACATAAACCTAACCATTATTACTAAAATTACAACCAAATAAATAAAAGAATCAATGACCAAACCATAAATGGTACCTGGATTCTAACATGTTTCTACGGCATCCCCTACATGGATGCTAAACTAGACTCATGAAGATGATCATAAATATGGCTAGAACTATCACTGAACCTTGGGTAAATATTGGGGATTGTAACATAGTATTGCATGATTATGAAAAAAGTAGTAGATGTCCCATAAATCAACAGGAAGTTGATACCTTTCTTGATCTGTTCGATAATTTAAATCTTCAAGACTTAGGTTTCAGAGGATATCCCTTTACTTGGAATAACAGAAGAGATGGCCCAGATTTTAATGAACAAAGGTTGGATAAAGCCTTTGGAAATGAAAGATGGTTTAATACTTTCCCAACTAGTACCATAACGCAACTTTACGTAAGGCAAAGTTTGGTTTTTTTGGGGTGATAGTGGAAAAGTTGACAGATAAGTCACCCCCTCTTCTTTCTGACCATATTCTTATCTTCCTTAATAACCAAATTGTTTGGAATGATGGGGCCAAACCATTTAAGTATCTTGGACCCTGTCTAGACCACCCACAATGTAAACCCCTTATTGATTTGACTTAGGAAGAAAACATCACAGGATCTCCTGCTTACTGTCTAACTAAAAAACTTGTCAAAGTGAAAAATATTTTAAGAAAATGGTATAAAGAAACTTATGGTAATATAAACTTCAACATAAAAAACATAAAAGAAAAACTAGATTAAGCAAATAAAAATCTTCCTAATAACAGTAAAGTTAAAACTCTAAATAAACTCACAGCTGAACTCACAAGCTGGTATAATATAAAAGAGGAGTTTTGGAAAATAAAAAGTTAAGAAAACTACATAGCTCTGGGTGATAAAAATACTCACTACTTCCATGATACTGCTAGAATAAGATACCAAAGAAACATAATAGATACTCTTAAAAACAACAGTGGAACTTGGGTTAATACTACTGAAATTGCTGATTTCCTTAATAAACACTTTCACCAAATAGCTACCACTGTTAATCCTACTGCTGATGAAGAAATGCTTAACCTTATACCAAACTGTATCACTGACCTTGATAGTAAAATTCTGGAAAGCATACCAAATATGGAAGAAATAGTAAACACCCTCTTTGCCGTGGAACCAAACAAAAGCCCAGGCCCGGATGGTTTTTCTCAAAAAAAAAATTCAAACAAATTGGAAAACTATTAAACATGATATAACCAACATGATTCAAACGTTTTTTAAAATTGGTTTTATCTTAAAAAAATCAATGCATTTTTTATAGCTTTAATCCCCAAAAATGAAAAACCTTTAATCGCAGCGGATTAATCTCTTTATTGCAACACCTTCTACAAAATCTTTTCCAAACTGTTAGCTAACAAATTAAAACCACTTCTTGAAATTAATCTCTCTATTGCAATCTGTCTTCATCCCTCAAATGTAGATATCCGACAATATTATGGTTTCCCATGAACTAATTAACAATATGAGAAAGAAAAATAATTTAATGGGTTTAAAAATTGATATGTCGAAAACATTCGATAGAGTCGAATAGATTTTTTTAATAAAAATTATATAAAAAAATGGGGTTTCAAAAAAAGTGGTGTGATATAATTTATCAATGCATCTCTACAACAAGCTTGGCATCCTCATAAATGGTTCTCCATGTGTATTATTTAAACCAACTAGGAGGGTGAGGCAAGGAGATCCCATATATCCATACATATTCCTTTTATGTATGGAAACACTTTCTAGAACCATCACCCAGACCGAGAGTCTTGGGTTAGTCCATGGCCATTAAATAACCAATATAGCTCCTTCCATAAGTCATCTGCTCTTTGCAGATGACTGTACCATTTTTTGTGAAGCTAATAACCTTGAAAGCAATAACCTCCTTAATATTCCTCAAAAGTTTGGGGAGTCTTCAGGTCAGTTTGACCTGATTAACTTAGAAAAATCAGGAGTTTTTTCCAGTGCTAAGACTAACCCTACAACTAGCTTACAAATTCAAAATATTCTTAAAGTTAAAACTATCCCTTTTGATGATAGGTATCTTGGATCATCCCTCTTTACCAATAAATCAAAAATAAAAACCTTTAAGCTTCTAATAAGTAACATGAAAAGCATATTGAAAGGATGGAACAAAAACAAACTCACAACTGCATGGAAAACTATTATAATAAAATATGTAACCTCTATTATGAACACCTACCAAATGAATTATTTTCGATTACTAAAAAACAATTTGTAAATACATAAAAAAAATCCAGAGTGGGGCATGGATATTAATACCCCAAAAGGAATCTACCTTAAAGCTTGGGATATTTTTAGTAAACCCTTGGAAGCGAGAGGTCTGAGTCTCCAGAACATATACTATTTCAACACTGCCACGTTAGCTAAAATGAGCTGGAGGCTGATGAAAAACTCCAACTCCCTCTGGGGAAAAATCTTTAAATCAAAATATTTCCCAAACATAGATATCCTTTACTTAGATCCCAAACCAAAACAAAATGATAGTTGGTTATGGAAACGGATCAAAAATGGCTTAAGCCATGTTCAAGAAAATTGTTTCTGGACTCTTGGTAAGGGAGACAAAATTAAAATCTGGACTGACTATTGGATTCCTGAAAAGGAACCACCTATTCAGAAACCAGATAACATCCAAAACAACATAAACTTTGTGAAAGACCTAGTCACTCATAACAATACTTGGAACATTACAAAACTTCATAAATGTTTTGATTCCGACACTATGAACAAGATAAAAAAAATCAACATTCCAATTGATGATAGTAAGGACAAGCCATTTGGAAATTAACAAAGAAAGGCAATTTCACTGTTAATTCTCTTTACAAAAAGCTAAACTCTCACCAAATTGATAATAAAAATGGAGAAGTATTTGGAATATGAATGTTTCTCCCTCCATCAAAATATTTGCTTGGAAACTTGCTCACTCTATCCTGCCAAACAACATGAGAGTGATTGTTATTCTCCCTAATATCAATACTACTTGTTCTTTATGTAACAATCACGAAGAAACTCTTACTCACTTGTTTCTTGAGTGCAACTTTTGCACTCAAGTCTGGAACCATCTAAACTTTGAAATGCCTTATGTAAGAGAAGATGCCTCTAACTGCCATAATTGGATCATAAAATGGTTCTCTTCAACAGAGAAAGACGACACATCTATGTCTTGGGCAAACCTTTGCAGTACCATTTCTTGGTACATTTGGAAGGCCAGGTATAGTAAAACCCTAGGTAAAAGAGACCAAAATAGTCTAACTATTGCTATTGCAACAATAAAACACGTAAATTCTTCGGTGATCATCAACAATAAGAACTATATTCTTACTCAAAGTCTATATTATAACCCACTTTATGACCAGAACTTAGTGATCACTAAACTAAATTCTTGGCAATATCCAGTGTTTATGAGATATTTAATAGCTTTGTCAAAGTTAAATGACATTTGTGATTCAGCTGTAGCACTTACTCTTATTGATGACTCATGAAATTGTAAAAAAGCTAGAAGAGAATCATGGGGCTGGAGAACAAGAGAGCTTCTTGAACTAAATGGGTCAGAGGCGTCTTTCCAATAGGAAATTGAGCTAAATGGGAACAATATTGAATTCCAATGTGATTCTGAACCAGTCATATTGCTGCTTGTGGAAATGTATGCGAAAACAAACAAAGAAAAATTAAAAAACAGTTCTTGTTTCGATGGCCAAAATATTTTTTCTGAACTTTAAATTTATTTCTTTTATCCTAGTTAGCAAACAAGTTAATGCTCTTATAGCAAATATAAGAGTCTATTGTAATAAATCTATAAATGTGGAAAAATAGAAAAATAAACACCTGATGATATTGATTAACCATCTCAATACGAGAGTGGATATAATCAGTGAAATGAACAAACCTTACCAGTCCTATAAGAGTGTAGTGAGGTCCTCTAATTTATACTGTCTATTTTCTTATAAAAAAAGAAGCATAATGTTGAACCACACATTCCGGTCTATACCAATGTTTTAGGCTTTTAGCATTTCATTCCATAGCTCTCTATAAAGTAGTTGGTTGAGTATAAAAAAAATAAACTTTATTATATTTTTAGTTTTTATTTTTTCTTTTAAGTTCTCATTTTCGCATCACGTTTTATTCACTCAGGGTGCTATTTTGTATGCATCAAAGATAGTCATGTGCAGGTATTCGCTGCAGGCCACATCATGGACCTTACAAAAAGAAAGGAATATTAATGGCGTGCTTGGTACCATTTTATAAAATTGTTTTCAAAAATTATTTTCTAATATTTTTAAAACATATTTTTTTTCTTTATTTTTATTTTTTAATAAATATTTAAAAAGTTATTTGGTAGAACTGTTTTTAAAATCATTTAATTTTAGAAGAAAAAAAAACAAAAAAAAAACAAAAAAAATAAATAGTCGTTTTTATTTTTTTATTTTCGAAATAGAAAACAGATAAAAAAATGTTTTCTGTTTTTTTTATTTTATTGGACGGAAAACATTTTTATAAAATGGTACCAAACATAAATTTTTTACACACAAATCAGTAGCTCCTCACTCAGTTGCCTGCAGTATCAAAGCCTTGGTGTTCCTTTAGGTTAAAAGTATTTCTTCCACTGTTTCATGGTACGTTTGATAGTTGGGTCTTTTCTTGGGATTCTCGGTTCATTGGGAACCATCTTGACTATATTTTCTTTTATTTTTCTTAGATCTGGATCTTATGTTTTGAGTATTACCTTGACCCTTGATCTCTTTGTTGCACAATGTACAATCTCATTTTTTATACATTCGTATACATTGCCCTTTTAACCGTT
Source organism: Papaver californicum (assembly GCA_023531435.1). Classification (NCBI taxonomy): domain Eukaryota; kingdom Viridiplantae; phylum Streptophyta; class Magnoliopsida; order Ranunculales; family Papaveraceae; genus Papaver; species Papaver californicum. The sequence continues at coordinate 1,534,376 of JAJJMC010003668.1, read as the reverse complement.
CACAAATATGCTGAGTATGGTCAGAAATGGACTGTTCTTGTATTAGGGGCGGAGGCAGCCAGGGCCCTAGTTAGTAATTTGACGGTGTTAAAAGTTTAGAGCGATAAAAGTACGAGTATTAGTCGTTTGAGCAAATTGCAAATTCAGTCAATCATCCTCCATTTGGAAAAAAATTGTAATTACGTTAATTTATTAATTTGTTTTAAGCATTTGACACAGATGAATATGGTATAAAAAATTCGGCATATTAAATAAAAAGAAAAATATATATACTTATAAAATAGTAGTGTTTGGTGTGTCACACAATGGCTAAGATATATTCTTATTCTTTTAGTAGTGGTTAGGATTTTCTCCACCTTTCAAAATCCTCTAAGCCCCATAAATCCAACGGTCCATCCTTTCTTTGTCTCCATTCACGTGTAATAAACTCCTTCTTATTAAATAAATAAGTAAATTTTCTAATTATCACACCATTAATTACCTTTCACAGAGAAAAAAAAGAAATCATATTTTTCATTTATCTCCTTCGAATGAGAGAATAAAAAACTAAAGAAAAGAATATAACTCAAAAAAACTTTTCATCTATATATTAGGCATCACCACAATCCCTGGAATACGTAAACTATATTTTTATTTTCCATATGGTTGTTGAAGAATTTAGGAGTTTAACTGATATAATATATTAAAATCAAAACTCATATAAACTCAACAATCTATTTCGTTTTTGGAGTTTATAATACATATTATCTCAAACGCACATAAAGTGTTCCATCCGGTTAATTATTTTTATTTTACTAATTATGTTTTTTGAGAGATAATTGGTAGTTTTTTAATCATCAAACCCAAATTAAAGCATAAATAATTATTTTTTTTGAGAAATAACCGGTATTTACTGTATTAACAAAAAAATTAAAATAAAAAAATTGTAACATTATTTATGTTGTGATTGTGAAATTCGACATAACTTTGTCTAATTCAACATAATGTTTGATTCCACGACGACGATGAGGCTAAGATTGTTGATGCCCAAAAAACTGAAGGAAAGTCTACGACCAATATGGTTTATCCAAAAGTTCACCTTTAAATAACTTGGATGGATATAATTTAAATTCCAAATTTTAGGAATTTTAATAGTTTTTGGATTAACAAGATGTATTATAATTAGCCGAAAATATATTTTATAATTTTGAGTTACACAGATTAATCGGTTGCTTTGTTCGAACATATTGATAGGCGGACGTAACTACCGAAGATTAATCCAAATTGGGAGTCATAAGCTACAAACATATTGTTTCAACTATAATTAAGATTAAAGAAATGACGCCATATTGGGTGGAAAATTAATATATTTGTGCTTGTGGAAATAAATATGTTAATGTGTTTCGTGACCCAAATTAAAAGTAAGCGAAATAGTCTATGCCGATACGTCACGAGTTATTTTCTAATATAATATATTATAGTAAAATTATACGTCCCCCTAATATAATAGCACATCATCTCATATATTTCTCCATACATTTCTCCTTATTCTTCTTCTTCTTCTTTTCCTCTTCCCGAAGATCCTTGCATGTATAATATATTTGTCTCATTTTCACATGTTTCGCCTCGATTACTATTGTTCTTCGGTTTGAAATCTCGGTGCCATATTGCTCTTGCTTTAGCCATGATCTTTGCACCAAAAACATAAATATCCATTGACACCGATCCTCAAGCTTCAAAATAACTCATGATTTATAAATTATTTTATTGATGAAATTTTAAAAAACTAACAAAAAGAGGTGGTTATGGAAAAATAACTTCTTTAGTTAGATTTTTTTATTATATACTACCTTGAAAGGACGCTACACTTTTGGAGTGAAGCACACAATTTTTATGAGTTATTAAGTTGTATTATAATTATTCGACATTATTTCTAAAGAATGGCAGTTTTCTGAGCAATATTAACACTGAAACGCATCGAAACTCCTAATTTAAAGGGAGGAACTTTTGTGAAATTTATATCTACGGTGGACCTAATTAATTCTAATTGTCTAGTGTATGTTTATTGTGGAAGAGACAAAAAATTGTGGTATATCTATTCATAATTGAGACTATTATTTCATTCCAATATCCAGGTTGGTGGTCTACTTTTGGTGGAGGTTAACTCAATGGTTGTAAGCCAAACCTTTCCTAAAATCTGTTATTACAGAGATAAACACGTAAATTGGGAACGCAAAAACTCAAAATGGATTGGAAAAAACTCACGTTAATATATTAGTTAGATGGAAACAACATTTAAAAGCAAAGAGATAAAGCTAACAAACTTGAAAATTGAAACTAACAAAGTGTAATCACTTTTCATACAAACGGACTAACCCTTCAAATATGAAAAGAAAGACATGAATTATAACTTTTGAAAAACATATAAACTAAAAAAAAAAAAAAAGTTTCAATGTAGTACAAAAGTGAAGATTTTAAGGTTTAAATAAACTATATACATAATATATGTAAGATTCTCTATAATTGTTGGATACCAAGTACCAACCATGGATTTTAAAGTAATATTATTGTAAATTAGTAAAGTACCCTCACCTATCGAGTGTAGATTTTGTTTTCTAGTCTATCCAAGTTAAAACTAAAGCCCAAACTCAAACTTTTTAACTTTTGGTGTTCTTTTTTTGACTAAAAATAAATCTTTTTTCTAAGCATTCAAAGGTTTTTTGTTTTAATACTTTTTTGTATGATCTTTCAAAAATAAAATAAATTTGTATATAATCTAGCCCCCTGTTTTGTATCTAGTAAAATGATACGATTAAATTCAAAATAATATACTCAGGGTAGTCATATCATGAACCAAAAACTGTTGTCTTTAAAATGTGTATGCTTATGCAAAGTTCCATATGCCATTTCAAGTCGAATCCCAATTTTACAAGATTTAAAACTTAGTACACCCTTCGTCTCTTATATATGAAGGGAAGGGTGGGACAATAAAAATTTAATATCTCGTCTATATAATAGGGACAAAGGGAATATTCAATTTTAAAACGGATACAACTTTTGAGATCGAGTATGAGTTATCTACTCAACTCAAAATCGAGCCCAAACTATCTGTCTATATTCTTCAAAATTGAGAACACCATCAGTCGGCATGGATTATTCATGCCAACTGTTGATGTTATCGGCTATTTTAAAGAACATAAACGATAGACATGCCTATTACCAGCCCCAAATAATTACCAAGTTAATTGAAATTATTAGAAATATAATGCAATCAGCACGGTCTAAAACCATCGACTATACCAAACGTAATGTTACACATAAAAAAATGTGAAGTAAAAATTTTTAAACAGACGGTATGGTTGAAACTTTCGAATATACCAACTGTAATACTAACACAAAGCAAAGTTCTCTATAAAAAAAAAAAATTCTTCAAGACTTTTCTACATTGATTTTGTATCTTTTAATCAGCTTTGTGTTTTTGCCAAGCACATCTGGTGTAAAGTAATTTCTCCCACGGTCTCCTTCTTATTTTGGGTTGTTCTTCATGACCCAATCCCTACGTGAATGATGCTACAAAAAAGAGGTATTCAACTTAATTTTGTCTCTTGTCTACGATGTAACCAGGAAGTTGAAAATGCTTCTCATCTTATCTTGCACTGTTTCTTGACTATTAAGGTTTGGTATTACTTTTCAGACAGTATAGGGTGTTGTTGAGTTACTCATAATGATATCATTCTCTCTTATTGATTCTCGGAGAATTAGTTGTTTTAAAGGAAATATGTGGAAAGATATGGTCATTTGTTCCTTTTGCTATAGTTTGAGAAGTTTGGGAAGAAAGAAATTCACGACTTCATAGAGATAAATGCAAGAATGAGGATGAAGTAATTCGATTGGTTAAGCGAAATATTATATTGTGGTGATATTTCAATGATGTATTCGGAAGTTATAATGCAGATATAGTGCTAAGGTACTGGAAAGTTATTGTTAATTTAAGGCACTGACAGGTTAAACTGTTTTTACGTCTTTTTATTAGAGGAGTTCGCTTATAAACTTCTTTTTCTCTGTACAATTTTTCTATTTTATAAACTTTTCAATCAAAAAAATAAATAAATTATACCCAAACTTAAAGCCCTTGTGGAATTTCATAATCCATATCTCTAATCAATTAACTATAATTTATAAGTTTAATATCACTAATCTAATCTAACTATTAACATTATATTAATTCTACTAACTAAATTGATTAACTTAATTAAGTAAGGGAAATTTAGCCGTTATAAAAAATATAAGGATCACGGATTATTGATTTTGCTTCACAATAATCCTATTCTATTTTATTCAAACCCTATTTTGTTTTATTCATCATCCCCGAATTGGCGTCCATGATTTAGCCATGGAAACTCTTGTTTTTCTAGTGTTAATGAATGACTAAAATTGTTGATGTTAATTATTTTAGGGTGTAAATCTCATATTTTGTTTTACTAATTAAACTCATAATTGAAAATATGTAAAATAATAGTTATATAGAGACTCGATCCATTATAAAGTCACAACAACAATATTTCGAAAGTAACTAATATTATATGAGGTATTTCGAAAGTTCAAAAGATTAAGCTTTAAAATTTTAAGGTGTTTGAATACACCTTAAAAAATAACTCTTCGATTTTAAAATTTAAAATGTTAAACAAAAATAAAATTTGAAAATAATTTCTAAAAATAAAAAAATTATTCTTTTTAATAATACAAAACTATTTACTTCCATTTGATGAATTTATTTTTATTTATGAAAAATAAAAACAGTTTTGCTCTTATATCCGTATTTAATTGGATTATTATAAATTAAACTCCCTCCGTTTCAGGAAAAGAGTTACTTTCTCTTTAAATTTTTGTTTCAACAAAAGAGTTACTTTCATTTTCAATATAACAAACTCCCAAAACTACCCTTGTTATTTTAAGAAATGTTATTATTCTCATTATAAAAATATATATAGTATTACACTTTTTGTTAGGGTAAATCTTGAAATAAATTATAAAAGTTATTCTCTCTCATCTTACCTTAACAATTGTGCAAATAGGAAAAGTAACTCTTTTCCTGAAACGAAGAAAATATTATATTGTGATGGCCTTACCATCCTAGCCTAGGACACATGACATTCATCTTTTAAGATTTCTAGGCCTTTCCTAGTATAATTGTACTTAGACAGTTTCAGAAGTCAGATTATCCTCGGACTGACTCACTATCAATATACCCTAGTTGGCTCCACAAAGTGACGCCATCTGATCATAAAATGGCGTCACGTTTTAGATCAGTAACAAATCTGACACGTTGAATCAAAGCAGATTGTCTAGATTAGATTTTATAATCTCAGAGGAGTATTGGAGATGCCGTTCTAGCCAGGGAAAGAGGAAAAGAGAAGAAGAAAAAACCAGCAGAGATGCCGAAGAAGATGGGAACGAACAGCAAAGCTGAAGCAGCTAGGGCAAAAAAAGCCCAAACTGAATCAGAAAAGAAAGAAAAAGAAACCCGCGAGAAAGAAGAAAAATATTGGAAAGAAGCAGAGGGATCAAAACCAAAAGCAGCAAAGAAAAGAGAAGAAGAAGCAGAGAAGAAAGCTGAAGCTGCTGCAAGAAAAGCTGAAGTGAAGAGATTAGCAGAGTTAGAAGAAAAAGAATTAGAAAAAGCTGCAAAAAAACCAGACAAAAAAGCCAATAGAGTTTCCATACCTGTACCAAAAGTAACTGAAGCTGAATTGCAGAAGCGTCGTGAAGAAGAACAAATTCAGATCGCAAAGAAAAATGAAGAAAATAAGAAGAAACAAAATCGTACTGCTGATGAAGAAGAATATGAAAGGATGATTCTTGTTTCGAATACCAATCGTGATGATTCGGTTATTGAAGCTCGTTCTGTTGAAGATGCTCTTGCTAGAATGACTGTTGCTGATAATCTTCCAGCTGATCGTCATCCTGAGAAACGACTTAAAGCTACCTTCAAGGTATTCTTATCTAAAATTAGTCTCATAGGTCGAATTTGTGTTGCCCTTAGGGGAAATTTTGAATTCTATCATCTTGATAGTAAAAACTGTGATTCCTTGATACCATTAGCATTTAGTATTCACCGATTGATGAAAAATGTTTTTCTAATTATCTTAGGGCAAGTTCAATTTTTCCAGGAAAAAAAAATGGATTCTTTTTGACCATATATGTTAGAGGCTTAATGCAATCTACATTCAAAATAAAATTGTTCCACACCCCATTTTTACGTAACTGGATGGAAAATTACAGAAATGAAATTCTGATGCTTCATCTCCATTACTAGACTCTCACCCCAGCCAAAAAGTTTGTTTTCTGACACCAATTTTTATCTGGTACATGAAATAAAAGAAGGGTGTTTCAGAAGATTGAAACTGTGTTGGAGGTACCCTTGTTGCGGAAGTATTGGAAACTCTTCAAATTTCCCCCCTTCTAGAGACAATAGAGTGAAATGCATTTGGTGGTAGGTTCAGAACTGGCTGGTAGAAACTATATCGATGACCATATTTAAGGATTATAGGATGAAGGTTCCTAAGTAGTGTGTCGATCATTCTGTTTTTGCAAGTGATGCGTAGGTAAGCATAGACTGATTGACCAACCAATCCTCATCAAACAATCTAGAGTTGGATTGTTGCATATTTCTTAACTTACTTTAATCAAGTTGCTTTGAAGAGATTAGCTAGGATAGTAACCAATTGCCTTTTGGAGTTAAAGCTGGTCTAGATCCTTTTCAAGTGAGCCACTATGCTATTTGTTTGCTTGCTTCCTCAGGTTCTTTGGTTGAGTCTTTTCTTTTATTTGTGTTTGCTTTAGGATTCTCCTTCATTTAGGAGTTTGTTCCTGGTTTTAGTGTATGCCAAAATCTCATGAAATCATTTGCTAGCATTTTTCGATGTCCAGTAATTTATTTAGTTGGTAAGAATTTCTAAAAACGAGATTTCTTAAGATCCTATTTCTAAAATTCCATATTCCCAAAACTTTCTGTTTCAAAAAGCTAGAAGTTCTTGGGTAAGTTTTTCCAAGTACTTGAGAAGTGTGGGTACATAAAATCCTTCAGGGTAGTCATTCTCTTTTGCAATGTGATGCGCTAATAGATTGGCTGAAGGAGGTGATTTGAATGTGTGAAAATGTTAAAATTCTGTCTCCCTTTTGTCCTTACAATTAAAAACTTACTGCAAACTACTGCCCACTGCCTCATCTATTATCTTTCTAATAAATTAAGGCATTTTCCGTAATTCACAGTATCTACTTCTTTTTTTCTTGATACCATGGGGAGCCTTAGTTTCGTTTCTTTAGTAACATGTTACATCAATTTCTTGTGACGCTTTTGTTTTTCTCTTTCTAATTAGAGGTTTATATAAATCTAGTAAATGAAGCACTATTAATCAATGTACATGAATCTAGTAAATTAAGCACAACACATTTTTGCATTCGTATCCTGTTTAATATATCTGATATGCGTAATCTTGTATAGGCTTTCGAAGAAGCAGAACTTCCCCTACTTAAGGCAGAGAAACCGGGTCTCACTCACACTCAGTACAAAGACTTGATATGGAAGGCATGGAAGAAATCTCCAGACAATCCTCTTAACCAGGTAAGTGATCTGAGAATTGTTTCTGATGTCTTCATTGCTTCTGTGAGTTAGTCGTTGAGTTTGCAATCTATCACAAACCTAGACTAGAAGTAGATATTGTTTGCCAGATACACAGATTTGATTATCTTCCTTCTATTTTTCTCCGATTCATGAGCATTACATAAATATCCACTGGGGTTGAACTCAAGATACAAAGGAAGATGAATACCAAGTCCTTGTTAGGCAGTCCCAATATGAGGGTGATGATGATGAATAGGAGGAGCATTAATAGTAAGTTCAGTTTGTTCTCCTTTCCAGTCTGACTTATCTGGTATGTCATGCTTGCAGGTTGCTGAGTGATCGCACTGGACACAGACCAGTGTTTTCTCTCTATTTGTTGTCTTCACAAGGGGCACAACACTGTTAAGCTACTTGGGTTTCTCTCTCTCTCTAGGAATTAAGGCTTTATAATTACAGTTAATCCATAATTTATCTCCAAAAGAGAAAATTTGATAGAGTGAAGAGAAGTAAAATGAAATGTTTTGTATAAATAATTTGTGCTTGGGGTGTTTCTGATGGAATAAGAGAATGAAGTGTTGCCTGCGGTATATGCAGTAATTTAGATACAATCTTTGTGGCATTGGTCTAGTGCTGTTTGCAGTAATTTAGATACAATCTTTGTGGCATTGGTCTAGTGCTGTTTCGTGGTTTCCTAACAGCCTTGTTTCATGAAGATCAATTTCATTTCTAGTCCATTTCACTGCAGAAACGTTTCAGATTATAGAAATCGTTATTTTCCTTGTCTTTTACGGTATAGCCATATAGAATTGGAGTTCTTATATGATAGAGAAAATTCATTCATTCATTCTGCAATCATTTAGATATCAAGTTTATTCCTCTCAAATGTGAAATATCATATACGGATTCCAACTGGTACATAGCTCCTTTTTAAGGATGGGCAATTGCCCGCTCACAAATACAAACAATGACATAAGACATGAAAAACATACAAACGAGTAAAGAAAAACGGGCACATATCAACCTTTAGTTTAGTTCCAAAGGAAAGATTATGTTTTCGTAATAAACCATTGAGAATGAGCTTATAACTTAAGTTACTCAGCATCATCTCTATTGTTTCTACTTGGCAAAAACATTGATCTTCATACCTGCAGAGCAGTGCCCTGCTATGCCACAGATGAAGTAATTATTTCCTTTATTCAGCCTAAACTTATCATTTCCTGTCCACAATGCCTTAGCTGATTCCCTTCCAGTAGCCTTGCAACTTTTATATCCAAATTTACTTACGCGAACGGTGTTGTGAGCTCCACCAGGATACTTAAAAACTGTTATCATTGAATTTCATGTACACAAACGAAAGTTAGCATTAACTATAGTTGATCAAAAAGATTCAAAGATTCAAAATAGAGAGTGAAGAGTTCATAGATCTTTAGTTACCAAGTGTATCTCCTGCAAAGAATGATTTGTGAGTACACCATTTATTGTATGAACCAGATAAACCCCATTGCTTAGTGTCACCAACTATGTGGACCTTCGAGGCATTGGCAATGGAGATTGATGACAATCCAACAAGGATGAGGCTGATTAGCAAGAACTGGCATACTAGGGGTGTTCTCAGGGCTCCCATATTGATTCTTATCTTCTGAACTATGTACTAATTGAGATAGATAGAAAGCTACTGGTGTGTATTTATGTTCATGAAAGAATTTGTATTTATATGAGATTTTCGAATGCTGTAAGGCAAGTTGACTTGTTAATTCTATTATTAGTAACACTAATTCAAACTTCAAAATATAATGAATTTGTTAGCACAAACTGTCTTAGCACGTCTAGGTTATTGGTATTTGGTTATTTTACTCACTACGGCCATGTGTTGTGCTCAAGTTTTGATATTCCCGAGATTTTCGTTATATTTGACAGAGTATTGCTATTCACTTACATTATTTAGAGAAATTATTGCCCAATTATCTTGATTTGTTCAATTTATAGTTTTAACACCAGTGTAGCAAGCCGATCAATACATTCTAGCTAATTGTCACAAGGTTGATACAAGGGAATCAACTTATACGGGGGTGTCCCAATCCAGTATCCGATTTGTCCCAGTATGTGTTGTGGGACGTTTTTTTTCCTCTTTTTGGAATCCGATCTTCATCATATATTAAAGATCGAGAGAGTTGCAATAGAAAGTTTTCCGAAAGTTTTACTTGGAGTTGGTGCATCCAACCACCACTTACAATATTAATGCTTGCATATTTTGCAGAAGCATCTACGCTGCTGTGAACATTACTTCACTGATGCTAACAAAAGGAAACATCGACTTTTTGGGTTCATTTTTAGGTTTTTGTGGTGCAAGCTTCTGCAGCATGAGGTGTGTTATGCGCCTGAAAGACACAAAATCTGATATCGACAAGAAATTTGGAAAGCGAAGAGAATGTTGGATTTAATTTGGCCACATATATACATTCTGAAAGACATTTGGTTATTTATTGGCATGTTATGGTGAAAGCAGGGGTTTATATACAGAAGTACAAACTGCAAGCAAAACAAATACAGCAATATATGAAATGACATTCTGAGAACTAAAAATAGGAAATGCAACAATCAAGTTTGAGTTACATTATATTCTCTACCCCCAAAAGAAAACATCTACAGAATTACACTACCTGTTTACAAGATATAACAAAAGTCACATTTTAGGTTTGATGGTTTACATAATTCACGACTGCATTGGCAGACTGATGAGCAAATACTTTTTGTCTCAGCTGCACATAAGGGTATGTAATAAATGACAGAAAGTGAGCAGGTTTGGAAAAAGAAAGAATTTCATACCATACTTGGTTATTCTCATCCATTTCAATTGAGAACCGTTCTTCCCCTGACTACAGCATTTGAACAAGAAAAGCACAAATACACGAGTTAGATGAGTGACAAAGATGAACCTTTTTCTAGGAAACATGCTGAAAATGAAAGGAGAAGCACAAGATAGACTTTGTAATGTATCTTTAGCATCTTATGCAGAAAGATAGAGACAGAAAGCATATGCAAACAAATTGTGGGTTCACTTTAAATAGCCTCACATAGTGGTGAAAGAGAATAAGGTTGGGGTGGAATGCACGGAGCAAGGGAGAAAGAAGGTTCTTTCAATTCTTAACCTTTATCGCCTTTATTGGATCCATCAATAACCAACTGGCCATTGCTTAGAAATTACCAAATATATACAGACGTCAGGTGAAACGATTTTATTCAGTATCAGGTAGAGTGCTCAAACAACAACCAACAAGTAGATTGGCTCATGCATCAATCAACAGAGGAAATCTTAGTTAGCCTACTGAATTGACGATATTCTGTTCTCACATCTCCAACCTAAGGATACTAACATCAAAACGTAATACTAAACAGTTAAGACCAGGACTGTAACTACTGGATAACATTATACAGATACTGTATCTACGAGGATGCATATATGTGCGTCATGAATTTCTTAAGTCAAACCGATGGCTGCATAGTTGGGGTGAAAATGTGCAAGTGTCTCAAATCAAAGAATTCATATACCATATAAAACCCTGATTACAGTGTCTAGTAAGCATAACCAAGGTACTACTTTGAAGCTGGAAATTCCTAAAAGGATCCTCAGTTTAGGTGTTAGCTTAGCCACCAAAGCTCCTATATTTAGTTTTAAGTAAGTTGATATATGCTTTCACAAAATATGAATAAAAGAGGAGGACTTACCAACAAGTGACCTTGAAGGGTTCCACTACCAAACCCAAAAGACGCCTTGAGCTTCTCCTTATGAGGATTTTTGATATCGGTAACATAAGCCACTTGTAGCGGCATTGCTAGCCAAGGGAGAACTTCCTTGGCACAAACACAGAACTTTGACCCTATCTCAATTGGTGTCTTAGGATCAACAAATGCCCAATTCAATGCAAAATGTCTGCAATCAAATACCCAAACAAAAATTGTTATTGATTATGAACAAAATTAAAGGGTCTTGCAATTCCTTTGTGATCACTGAATACAATTGCAAATATATAAATAAATAAATAAATTATACCTCCATGTTAGGAGAGCATTTTTTCCCTTTTCATAGGTGTTGAGACCAGAACCAACTAAAATACGAGAGTGGTTGAGAAAGAAACCCTCTTTTGAAAGCTGTCCATCATTTCGAAGAGATGAGAGTGATTTTGCAGAAGCTCCTCTATATTTACAGTCATAGTTGAATATCCCTCCGGACCTGGATTCAAGATTTCAGTAAAAATTCATAAAAATCATCCTACAAAAAATTGAAAAAAATAAATTAGAGCTTACTTTTCAATGCAAGAATAAGATTTAGGGTTTACTTTTCGATGCAAGCTTTCTGCTGATCAGAACTCGGTCGTTGCCTGAACAGAAATACCATTTCCTTTCACTCTCTCAGTAGGATGTTTGACTGTTCGAGATGTTCTAGGCCAAAAATCGGGAGGTTAAATGGCAAACCAGTACCGAGTTGTGACCATGAGTCAAGACACTTGACTCACTCTATGGCTGGGCCGGTCAACAAACACTTTTGAATTTCAGGCATTTGTCTCACCAACAAAGCCGCGTTTCGCTTTGCCAACTGTGAACAGCTCCAACTCGACTAAAATCAAAAGGTTAGGAACGCCAAATCCTGAACTTTCCTGCTCTTGATATTATTAGTGTCTGAACTGAACTCCTCTAACATTACACTATATAACCATGATGCTGCAACCATTACAAACATATCAAATTCATAACGTTTTGGGCAATTACAAATATCAGACCTTCATTTCATCAACGGCTTCTTCTACTACTACTATTGTTTCATTTCTATTTCTGGTTTCTCTAATGGCCAGTACCTTCGAGCTAACAACTGCTGCTACTACTTAAAATCAAGATATTGATATCACTTAGGGGGATGGGCGTGGTAAGATACTTAATGATGGACAGCTACTTACTCTTTCTCTTGATAAAGCTTCTGGTTCTGGTTTTCAATCCAAGAGTGGATATTTGTTTGGCAAGATTGACATGCAGCTCAAGCTTGTACCTGGTAACTCAGCCGGTACTGTCACTGCCTACTATGTAAGCCTACTGCAACCACTACGACCTTTTACCATGTTCCTATTTTTGCTTATTGGTATGACCAATGTGTATTCAAGCTTTCTTTTTTTAACATCTTTTGAGATGATTTACTATGTAGTTATCTTCACAAGGACCGACGCACGATGAAATCGACTTCTTTCTTGGGAAATCTGAGTGGAGATCCTTACACTCTACACACCAATTCAGCCAAGGGAAAGGGAACAAAGAGCAATAGTTCCATTTGTGGTTTGACCCCACTGCCGACTTCCACACTTACTCAATCCTCTGGAATCCCCAAAGAATTATGTAAGTCTATTACACAGCTCCTCCAATTTAGCTCAAATTCTGTACTTTCATGTACATATATTACTGAAATGTGTGCTGTATGTTGAACCTCATTGAACTTCTCTCTTTTTCTTCAGCTTCTCAGTGGACGATACTCCAATTAGAGAACTCAAGAACTCAGAATCAATTGGTGTTCCTTTCCCAATGAATCAGCCTATGAGGATCTACTCCAGTTTATGGAATGCTGATGACTGGGCAACAAGAGGCGGCCTCATCAGGACTGACTGGTCCCATGCACCCTCATCGCCTCCTACCGTGATTTCAATGCTGATGCATGCGTTTCATCTTCATCAAGTTCCTCTACTTGTGGTTCACAACCTTCACTATCCAGCAACAATGCTTGGTTCTCGCAAGAATTAGATTCAACAGCTCAAGAGAAGATGAGATCAGTTCAAAAGAACTACATGATCTACAATTACTGCACCGACACAAAGCGATTTCCACAGGGTATGCCGGCAGAATGTGCCATCACAAACCTTTCATAGATACAGAGGAACAAAGACTGTCATTAGCAGATTAATTCTTTCACTCATTCCCATTTTTTGTTAGACACAATTAAACAGGGATGATTCATTCTATTACCCTGAAATGTATATCATACAGTATGCAGAATTAAAATAATACATATGAATGTACCTTTTTTGGCAGGATGCCTATTTAATCTAAAAATGAAAATTATGCTTAAACACTTGCTTAGAAGGACTCTATACTGGTGGAAATCATTGGATGAATTTACACAAATCTTTGTAAAGTTAAGCACGTGTCGGCATCATTATCATTGAAGCAAGCAATACATTTAAGCTGACAAATGATCCAGGTAAGCTCGTATTGATTCTAATAAAAATTTAATACCAAATCTATCATCGCATCACTTAGAATTGAAAGCAAGCTAAAGCCGACGAGGGATGGCCACCTTCAGTTAAAACAGTCCATCTTCACATCTGTAACATCAAGCTGCAGTATCTCAGCTCTGCATTTCAGTATTGAACCAAGACTGTTGTAGCAACACACACAAAGAATAAAATTCATTAGCACCTGATTACTTGCTCAAAAAAAAAAAGTTAAGAAAGCAAAAATTACTGCTGATCACCATGCACGAATTCTATTAGAATCATTGGATGAGTACGCCCCAGATCACCATGCACGAATTCTTTGATATATGTTCCTGCCTGCACTAGGAAGACACTATTAGAGGTCAACTGATACGTTTTACTGTTGGAATGTAAGATATATAAAAATAAAGGCAATTAGGCACCTCAGTACATAGATGCAATAGAAAATACTGCTGACTTTCCAACTATTCGCTCAGTTTTCATCCTGATATGAGAGACAAGTTTTTTTTTAGAATAGCAAACAACTCTGGAGACACAACAAACAATATGCCAGGAGTAGTGGCTCATACCAGTGTATAATCTTTTCACGATCCAATGGACTTCGACGATGAAGCACCCTGACTGGGGTTTTCTGCAGATACTCTACAAACAACAAGAGAAACAAATCTTTCAGAAAGAAGAGGCTATGGTTGTGCTTGAAATTGTCAAAACACACTAGTATTACAGAAGATGAGTCTACATAGTCTGCGAAGATATATAAGAACAATTCAAAGTAACACATCGGGATAGGTAAAGAACGGAATAGTGTCTGATCATCAGGGGAGAAAAAAAGCACACGATGACAATTTTCTCTTCACAACAATACATGTGAGTAAGACTGGATAAATGTTTACCATGTTCATAAGTGAAGTTATCGTCTGTAGGTCCTCATCTACCAATGGACGAGAAATCCACACTAGTGCCGCATATTGCTTCTGCATGAAAAAAAATGGACTGTAAAGCTAAAGACCAAAAATGATTCAATTTCATTAAACAAAATAGAGTTTTGCCAACTATAAGTGTTAATAGCAATAGATGATGATGGAGCGTAAAGATGACCTGTTTCTCTGTCTCTCCTTCACGCATCAAGGTCCATCCTTCGCTCCCAAAACCTGAAGGTTTCTCACTCTAACCTAAATGAATAAAAAGCATTTCATTACTATATAGGGTATTTAAACATGACACAGTAAGAGCAACAGAGCCTCCAAAGAAGTACCACCATTCAATCTAATAAAACATCAATGTACTCACTAATTTTTCTCCTAGGCTATTTATCTTTTCTTCCATTTCTCCGATAGACACTTCTGAGGGGACATGACGTGCATTTTGTATTTCAACCAGGAAAGGCCGACCTGAACCTAGCATACGAACCGGGCAGAGACATCTTTAATTAGAAATGACTCAAACATGCAATGTAAGCAGTAAGAGAACAGCTTTCGTAGTACATCAATATCTTCTCTACCAGCAGCGTGAAACTTGTAGTTGTCACCTCAACATATAGGAAGAATGTGGCCTCCAATTATCTCCTACATAACCAACAAAAGATTTTCAAGTTGTCATAACCAAATAATATGTTTGTTTTAAGTAACAAGAGCCACAAAATATAAAATAAAACACACCTCAACAGATGCTTCTCCCTTTCTTTCATCGTCAATAAGCCAACGTGACTGACTCACATTTCTCGAGTACTACAGAACATAGGACAATGAGATGAATTAATTACATGCTGCACCTGATACATAGTTACACTTACAAATCTGAAGTTAAAATACGAGATCTGCCAAAAACGCACAAGTGTTTTTGTGGTGCCATACAAGATATGGTCTCACTATAACCATGAAACTATCACTTGTAGTGCTATACAAGTATTGGTCTTAGTATATTCACTTACGTAATAGGTGTAGTTGTTCAAGAAATTTGAGTACATTGGTATAGCTAGACTAGCATACCTTTAAGTACCGTCCACCAATATAAATAGGCGTTCTATTGCAAATAATCTCCAATTTGCATGGTTCATTCACCTACAAAGAACAACTTAGATGAATAAGACAAGAGATTTCAATTATACGGGAGAGCAAAAGATTAAATCTGTACAACAGTTTCCAAAAACAAAACCAGCTGTCATTTGTACAGTCACATTCAAATATTATCATCCATGTGAACTTAGGAACTCAGTAACTATTGAAACAGAAGAAAAATATATTTTGATCCCCAATCATACATAATAGACAGCATCTGCAAAATAACAATTACCTTTTCGGGTGGGGATTTAACTCGCTCACGGGATGCATGATCTTGCAAACAGCTAAGAGATCTCTGAATTGCAGCATCCTTTTCACCATTTGATTGTTCAGAACACTCAGCGCCACGTTTCACATTTGCCCCATCAGCATTATCTACACTATCCTCTGTGCTTCCAAATAAAATATAAAATTGAACATGAAGTAAATACACAAAACTTATAATACAGAAAAATTGACAGTAACAACAACCATGAGAAAGAAAACACGAAAGATCTTGACCCCTGACAACATCCTCTTTCAAGGACATAACATATTAAGATAAAGAAATAAGCCTAGCAAGAAAAAGGCTCAACAGAACAGTTTACCACAAACTTCAGGAATCAGTATCAAGGGTGATCTAATCATAGAACTAATGGATTTTTTTTCTCTCTCATCCAAATAGATCCTCCTTTTTTCACAATGAAAAACAGAAGAAATAGAATATGCATCACAGATGACACTTGAAGGTATGCACTGAATTCATGATAGATAACATGCCTGTTTTCCTTCTCCTGCAATTTTGATCCCTCTCTAGGAAATTCTCAAGATTCAGGGATGCTTTACTGTGAGTGTAATTTAGACGAATACGGGAAGATGAGCTGATCTCAGATTTAACAGTCTGCATAACTTCAAATTTTTAGGTCAATTAGAGAGGATTCACGTGTATTGTTTGCCCGAGCAAATTAGGAGAAACGAAATTCTTAATGGTTCTAAACCTCACTTCCTCTAGCCCTTATAATCGACTGTAATGATCATGTAGGAAAGAAACGAAAGAAATGAAAATTTTCATACCAACAGGGTTTCAAGCGAACTTGTTATTGCCAATTTGAAGGCATCTTTAACAGTAACATGCTCAGTATGAAATTTATCCTCAAACCAAAGTTCAGATCCATACATCTTTTTCAAATACAACCTAGAGAAGTGTACGACAAGTTATTTTAGTCACGTATTGTCATTGTCAATATGTTATAGTAACCAAAAAAGAAATACTAAGCACAACAAAGAAGATAAACCTTGTAAATAAAAGAACTGAAGGTCTTGAACAGAAAGAGCATCAAAAAAACTGAGCATAATATGATTTCAAAGGAAGAATAAACCTTACCAAACGGAACGCTCTTTAGCCAAGATAATTGGTGGAATAGATACTTCAAGAGAAAAGCTGTCAATCTCATGTCCCTCTTACTTAATAAATTTCGCTATCTCTTCACTAACATTGTTATTAGGCTCACTTTTCACAAAATTTTCTTTCTCCTTAATAAATGAAAATTGCAAAATCCCTAAACAAATACTACAAAACTCAGTTTCTTCCGGTGAATGCCGTCCTTTAGCATGTTCATCATCAGAACCATTGTTTTTCTGAATGAGTGGAGCGAAGATTGACGGTGATAACAATGAAGACGAATAAATATGTCCATAAATTCCAAATAATCGAAAGATACATCTAGCACAAACCTACACAACAAATAATACCAATAAATTATTATAACCTTAAACCCTAGTTCAATCATGGCTTCGATTACCAAAATTTTTTCTTCCAGAAACCCTAAGAAAGAAAAGCGTAGTAAGGAAAGAGACAAACCCCGATAGATAGCAAATCGAGGATGGCATGAGAAGGCAGAGAAAGGACAGTATCAGAGATAATCTTATTGGCGGCTTTTCCCCTTTTCGGAAGGGCCATTACAAATCTGCACCTCTTTAGCTTCAACAACAGCATCCGCCTCCTTGCTGCAACTAATAACTTCTTTTTTTTCGTTGCTGATCGCCATCTGTAGCTCGAGCTTCAAAAACCGAAGAGAGAGATGAGAGTGGGGAAATCTCGCCGGGGGCTGGGGCGTCAAACTCAGCTCCCTACAGTTACTTAATACACTCATTTTAAATATACGTGCGACTTTCTGACCGTAGGATTACTTTCATGTGTAACAAACCGTGCCCTAGAGTTTTGAAACTTTTTGACTCGAAATTTGGAGTGACTAATCCAGTGAGTCCACTGAGAGTCCGTAGAGAGACTGTACTAAAGGGTCTCTAAGACTCCACCACAAAGTGATGAGAGTTCAAAGTGTTTTAACATTATAGATTATAATGCAACCAATTTGCATCAGTGTAATTGGCATTTTGCGGAGATATCCTCGTTTGATTTGGCATTGTGATAAATGCTGGGTTTTTTTCCGAGCTATCTAGCCCTTGAAGGATTTGTATGTATACATGCGCAGATATGCCAGGCTGCCAGTGCCCGGGCGTAATGTTTACTGCTGAACGAGGATCCAAGGTTTTTGTTTTTGTTTTTTAAAAAAAAAGAAAAGAAAAAAAGAGGCCCGGAAAACATAGCCACGTGCTCTCATACCCCATTTGCACACAGCTGCTTCTGGGTGAAAAAAATTAGATCCAATTATCCCACCAAATATTGTCAAGTGAACGGGCTTGTAAACGTCATTCTTTAGTTGGTCAACAGCCAGGATGGTACACAGTATTTTAAAAGATGCTTGGCAAATGCCGATACAGCATCCACGATTCCAAGTACTAGATTCAAAGTCTCTGTAACTTAATTACTGTGTCCTCAAATAGGGTATTTCAATAAAAGGTAAGTCAGGAAGCAAACACTAAAACTTGTACATTTAAAGGTAGCAGTGCAACCACAAATAGAAATGAAATATTCCATGCAGTTCTATGGGCGTCTTTCATCGTTATGCAGTTTATCCATGCAGAAAAATTACAACGATGCTGTGGGATGATGGAGGCCAACATAACCAGAGAGAACAGCCTTGTTTCTCTCTTTCACCTTCGTCTTGTATAAGACCCTGCACATTTCATCTCTAGAGTCAGTAGTTACAGATCAGTAATTCTTTTTTTACCAATACGAGGATATTCAAAATCATCATATCACTTCTGCAGCATCATAAGAACATAAATATTTCTTCGTCTATGCAAATAAGAGTTCAATTATGTGGTGAACGATAGGCATCTTACTCCTAATCAAGTTGTTCATAATAATGACAGAAGATGAAGGAGTCTACCTCGAGTCTTCTAGCCACATTTCTGTGATCAACGTTTCGCCAGGGTAAACATGTAGAAGGAAACGACCAAGTATACTTTTAACTCTGGTTGGTTCCCCATTGCAAACACATTTTATAATTGCCCTTACTGCAAACCCAAGTGTACACAATCCATGCAGTATTGGGAGAGAAAACCTACAAAAGAGAAAGGACACTGAACAATTTGAAATGGAGGTACAGAATATGGTGAATAAAGAAGAAAGATATAATTTAAATATCCAAAAAGATGGTGTGATACTAACCCTGCTACCTCTGCTACCATGGGATCTGCATGCAGAGGATTATAATCACCTGATAGCCTGTACAGTAGTGCCTGCGAATAAGCATGAAAACATCCTAATAATATGCATCATTCATAGTGATAGTAAGGAGACAAAAGAAAACAGTTTACTAAGCTGAAAACAAATACAACGAGAACAAGTACAGGAATTACACACAAAACCACAAACATGGAACCAAAAATATGGAATGAGAGACCAAACGAGATACGGTGTATAGCATCAAGACTATGAATTAAAATGTTCTCGAGTACCTCGAACAACACTAATGAATTAAATCTTTCTCGAGTTCTGAAAAATAACACTACCACGCATATTACATGCCTGAGATTTTTGTGTACATTCCTCGTAGACTGCAAAAGGTTGGTAGTTTGGAAACTTAACAGGCTTAATCTGATCAGTGGGGTACTTGGTACACGAATATAGGGGTGATGATTTTGAGAAGCCACCAGCACCTCGCAAGTAAACAGTCAACCTGCAAGTTGGACACACATTAATACTAATCAGGCAAATTAAACCCTTCCAAAATGAAGATTGTAAGTAAACGAAAATCCATTTCATGCTTCCTAGTGAGAAATAACAAGCATACTGACCGGTTCAAGCATAGAGCTTTGCCAGATTCTCTATCATAACTTGTAGTATCTACCTCAATGACAGCTGCTTTACCTGCAAAATGAGATTCTACATCGATGAAACCGCCATACCAAAGATCAAACATCTAGTCAATGTGGATGATGTTAGCATCATGCTAGTTGTCTATAATAACATGTCAACATAATTATCTCAAATCGAGCATTCATAAGAAGTGATATAATATTACAAAGATTACTGATTTTTCCTGTGACATACCTTTATCGTGCAACCCTGCAACTACGGCTTTATTTTGTATCTGAATCAACAAGAGAAAAGGACAATAAGTCACTCTGGCTACTGAAAGGATGAGAAAAATGAATAGGTTAATGCTTCCAAAGATTGATTCTGGTGGGTTACAAAACTGCAGCAACTCTAATGAAAGATGCAAGAAGTGCTTCAGACAACTCTACACGCCTAAAAAGGTTGAGCATATTTCTTGAATTCAAAGAAATAACACCAGTTTCTTAAATAATGTGTAAAACAGTATAAGAGGCTTTTTCAATATGAACTTTCCCTCGAAGTGAGATCTGTCTAACAACGCAACAGATGAGGTTCTGGGTTTCAAATTTTGATAGAGTTGGCTGTCAAAATGGCATGGGTTACAAGCTAAGTCTCACTAAGTAACGGCTGGATATGTAACATGCAAGTTCTGGTAACTACATGGTCAACAGGAAGGAAATAAGATTGTAACTAGAACAAGTTTCCTTGACCTGATCTTTTTTATTATTGGTAACCAGAAGCTCAACAAGAAGGAAAGATAATTGTAACTAGAACACGTTTGCCTGATTTAGAGAAGTCAGAATTTAAACCTACTAAACCTTGTAGGCTTGTAAAAAAATCACACACACACACAATATACATATATACATTAAAGAGAGGACGAAGAAGATAGTACTTGGCAGTTGCCAAAACTAATCATTGCCATTCTCAGCAAAATGAGGTAATTCCATCAAAAAAACAAAGAAAGAACAAGTTGAGCGAGGAGGTAAATCAAAAAGCAAAATATAATTATACGACTTCTGTGACAAGATATAGAAATGAGAATCCATCATGATTTCCAGATACTCTTTTCCCTTTTTATTTTATTATTTTAATGATTGTGTTCGGGTAGAAGAGCTTACACAGGCCTTTGCAGGTAAAGGACTGTAGATTTCAATGTACTGCTGGCCATGCAGTAGAAGCCTTGGATCAAATCTGGTAAGGAAGAAAGCCACACAAATATTAACTTATTTACTTAAGATCGAGAGGATACAACATTCCGTTGCACTAATGAAATTCTCATCTAGCCACCAATAATTTTGCACACCATAAAGTCACTAAGAGATGAGTGTTATCAGACTCGGTATTTACTCACTCCATGCTTGGAATACTCAGAAAATTCCGAATAGCTCCTGGATTGAATAAAGTGGCAAATGTTGGCAACACCTACAGATGAAAAATTGTTGTTGTTCAATACAGCATACTTTGCATGTGAATGTAAACAAGTTTGTACATTTGCAGCTAAATAAGTTTCTCAGAATGGTCTGGGAAACACTATGATACAACAAAAGAGAGCACAGAACAGGAAGTGAATAAAATATCAAGAAATTGTATAATGGATGGGACATTAAGCTGAAGAACCGATGTTGCAGTTACTCCAAAAACTACCAAAAAGAGTCCGTAATAGTCTCAAATCTCATCAAAAGCAAAGGGAAGGAGACTTCACACTTTATGGGAGGAAAAAGAAAAAATCTTACCCATCACAGCATAAAAATGCATAATTTGGAAACAAATAGTGCAGCTCTAGTTTTTTTGGTCTGTAAGTTAGGTATCATAACACAGACCCAGAGCAGCTAAAAGCTTTCAGTTCACCAAATGAAATCCAAAAAGACAAGTACAGTGAAGAAAATAAGTGGTCATCAAAATGAAGCAAAAAACACACAAGTTCCATTATTACAGTAGAGCAGTCCAAAGAAAGCTGTAAGTGGTAACCATCTAAAGTATATGCAGCAAAACATGTAAGATTAAGTTCACAAGACCTTAATATGTGATTGCCCGTTTTCATGGTAAACATATTTCAGCTCTTTCTCATCTACAGCATCCCCTGAACATGCTCCAATACCTAGGGCATAATATGCTACATCTCTGTTCACAATAACCAAAACAACACAGAATTAAGAGAATCAAGATTCGATAGTGAGAAAATGAATTACAACCGAACGAGATTTCGTATAGATGAATAGTTTACCTCTCAGTATAGGTAAATTCAGCCTTCAATCATCCCAATTCAAGAACAAAAAGGAAAGGGAAATACCCAATTTAGTCAAACGCAACTCATTCAATAATCAAGTGGATGAAAACAGCAAAGAGACGAACCTCGGGAAATTGATAAGAGATTATTGCTTCAGGATTCATGGAGACTGTAGTAGAAGTAGATCCTAGTAATTTCTGTAATGAGTATATTAGATGAAAGTTTTATCCACGTTTCAGTTTTTATTTTAGACTCTCTGATCGCCCAGTTAATGATTAATGATGATGAAGAAGTAGCCTCGAGAAGCGTAAATGGGAACGCATTTAGAGAAGATATTGATCGTAGGGAAACATGAGAAATGCCCAGGGTTATTTTAGAGAAATACCCCGGATTTTTAAAATTTAGGAAAACTATCATGTTCTGTTAGTTTTTTTTGTTAAAAAGTGTATCAATCGTCACGTGCGAAAAAAAGACAAAAATTTTAAAAATTTTACTAATACAAAAGTTAGAAGAAAAAATAACGGGACATTTTCTCAATTTCTAAAAATCCGGAACATTTTTTTAAGATGGACATTTTTGATATTTATGTCTTTTTTCGCATGTAACAATTTACATGTTTACACGTTCCCTTTTAACAAAAAAAACTAATAAAAAAAGAAAATTCAGGACATTTCTTCGAAATAACCCATTTTAAAGCATTTCTCGTAGTTTCCCTTGATTGTACAGTGAGTCAGTGACACAAGGCCAACCAAAATAGGCAGTTGGGAGCCTTTACACGTTAAAATTAACTAAAATCGGTAGATAGAGCAATATATTTGGGACATTTTTTTTTTGTTTTTTCTTTGCACTCGAAAACAAAGAGAAAAATAATTTTATTACTAGTCCCGTTTCTGCTTTCTCGTTTCTTAAAACACCACACACAAAAATAAATAAAATCATACTGGTAAGAAAAGGTGAGGTTTTACTTTTTTTTTTTCTACAGCTTTTTACTGATTTTACAGGTTCTTTGTTCAAGGGACAAAATGAGACTTGAAGAACAAAATATATATATATATATATATATATATATATCATCTTCTGGATACTATAATCAAAATTCCTGAATCAGAAGGCTAACCCTGGGTTGGAAAACATTAAAGTCTCGAAAGGCTGGTCAGGAGGAACAGTCTGATAGATGAACAAAATCTTCACGTTGAACAACCCCATTCACCGACAATTTCCCATTATGAACCTCAACGGAGTCCTCAGCCGTGGCTACTATTCTTTTGATAACACACTGCCTGAACTATATCCCACGATGTTGGGCTATCTGAATATGTAAGAAACCTTCTTCGTCAAAATTCTATTCACCCAGGTCCAGAGTTGGATACATACATAGAAATGGAAGGAATTGATCTGGGTTCGGCCAAACAATAAAGAAACTGTCAATGCTGTCTCAACACCCTTTGCATCATTAGCCCAAAACTTCCCATTTTCAAACACCAATTACTTTGCACATCATTTCTATCATAAACTTAGAAATTTCCACAGAACTTTAAATATAAGCACCGCGAGAAACATTAAAACCTTTTGCTACAACATTACTAACAGAACCAGGGAAGAAACTCATTACTAACGGAATATGAAGTTATGACAACATAATTTTAACTGCATATGAACAATGTTGATCAATTATGCGAACTTTCAACAACTTGTGAATAGTAACGGCAGAATTAACTCCATCTGATTCTTTAACTATGTATATTTAATCCAGACTCCAGAACATAAACAACAGCTTAGAAGATCAAAAAAGTAAGAGACAAATCAAGCATAATGCATTGTAAAATGTTTTGCGCTCACGATAACAACGCCTAATATATGTTCTTTACACGTGGTACGAACAAATTAGGCAGCATTACTGGAAGTCATATTGGTCTCAGTTGAAATCAATCAATATCTTTCAGAAACATGCAACACAAGGATATCCTTTGAACTCCAGGTCAGATTCAAAGGGGACTACTACCTTTGTTTCTACCAAGGGGTATATTTTAAGGCTTTAACCTCAGTAAATCAAGACGTCATGCAGCCTATGTCCTTGCTCCTCAAGGACAAACATTAGGGAAGTCCATGTAAAACTCTGAGGAAAGTAAGAAAATGATACCTTTATTGTATTGCAATTTTAGTAGTCTAAACATTCGTTGGGTTTCAAAAAGAACAAAATGCAGCTAGTTGACATCTAACGTACAACTCTCTAATAAATACTCTGCATATCAGTCACTATACAATACGGAGAGTGAAAAGTGATGATATTCGTTTAAAAGAAAACAGAGCAATCTTTTAGCATGAGAAACTGAAAGAGAAGGGATGGTTACCGTCAGTCAAATTATAACTAACATAACATCTTCTTCGAACTTCTGCATCCCCGAGCCTTGCTCTTCTTAGCGCGGACAGTTGAGAAGATAGTTTGAACTGTGTTGTATACTCGTAGAAAACGTATGTATTCTTTTATGTTTTCTTATTGATTTTTGACGTGAGCTATTGCTCCATATATAGCTAACGTATTACATAGTTTTAGGAAATCTTAACAAAGTCCAAATCTAGACAAATACTAAACAGAGAAGGAAATCTACTTAAATCCTAAAACAGAATATATGATATGCAAAACCCTAAAGACTATGAGTTGGCACTTGTATTAGGATTAGTTTCCTGACTGGATTCAGACTTCAGGTTGGATGGTTCAACACTTCCCCTCAAGTTGAAGGGTAGCTGGAGAATATTCAACTTGCTTTGTAAGTATTGGAACCTCTGAGATGGCAATCTTTTAGTGAAGATATCAGCCACCTGGTCCTTTGACGAAATGAATCGTACCTGAAGTTCCTTCGCAGCAACTCTTTCACGTACAAAGTGGTAGTCGATTTCAATGTGCTTAGTCCGAGCATGAAAGACTGGATTGGCAGTTAAGTATGTGGCACCCAGATTGTCACACCAGAGAACAGAAGGAGCGGTCGGTATGCGAAGTTCTTTTAGCAAGGACTGAATCCAAATAATTTCTGAAGTGGCGATCGCTAACCCTCTATACTCCGCCTCTGTACTAGACTTAGAGACAGTCTTCTGTTTTCTTGCACTCCATGAGATAAGGTTTCCTCCAAGAATAGATACAGTAGCCACTGGTAGAGCGTCGATCATCTAGATTACCTGCCCAATCTGCATCTGAGTATGCCTGAATATTGAAGCATGTTGACGGTTTAATATGTAAACCATAGCTTACAGTGTGCTTCAGATATCGTAGAATGCGCTTTATTAGTTCCCAATGTTCTTCATAAGGATCTTGCATGTATTGACAGGCTTTGTTCACTGCTACAAATATGTCCGGCCTTGTTAGATGTAGGTATTGTAAAGCTCCTACCACACTGAGATATAGAGACGGATCATGAAATTTTTTAGAGCCCAACTTCTGTAGTTTCAACTGGGCTGCTAACGGAGTTGTAACTGGTTTAGAGCCATCCAGTTTTTTACGCTGGAGCAAATCTGTTGTATATTTCTGTTGACTGAGAATAATTGAGTTTCCCTAATGAACAACCTCTACACCCAGGAAATAAGACAAGAGCCCCATATCTTTGACTGCAAACGCTTCACCTAGGGAAGATATTAATTTGTTGATAAGAGAAGGATCAGAACCTGTAATGATGATATCATCCACATAGATTATGACATAAACAATATGAGTTTCATGTTGTCGGACAAATAAAGAACTGTCAGATATTGATCCTTTGAATCCCTGTGATATCAAGTATTGACTGAGGCGACCAAATCATACTCTGGGTGCCTGTTTTGTCCATACAAGGCTTTGTGTAGCTTACAAACATGTTTTGGAAAATTCTGATCCACGTACCCTGCTGGTTGCTGCATATACACTTCTTCCTCAAGTTCACCATGTAAAAATGCGTTCTGCACATCCAATTGTCGCATACGCCATTTTTTTCATTACTGCAATAGAGAGAACTAACCTGATAGTACAAGGTTTTACAACCGGGATGAATGTATCGCCATAGTCCTCACCTTCTCGCTGGTGAAATCCTTTTGCAGCTAATATGGACTTGTATTTGGCAATAGTTCCATCTGAATTTTGTTTAACCCGAAAAACCCATTTCGATCCAATGACATTCATACCAGGCTTGTATCAAACTAAGGACCATGTGCCATTACGGATGTGAGCATTGTATTCATCATCCATTGAGTGACGCCAGGAAGGATCTTGAGATGCTTTGTTGTAACATGTAGGTGCCATGTAATCCGGTGTTTCAAGAGGATGTTTAGTTACATTTAGACATAGTTTATTGATGGGTTTCGAGATGCCCGACTTGCCCCTCGTAACCATTGGGTGTACAGGTACTGGTTGCTGCGTTTCTACCTGTTTTATGTTGTTGTATTCAGTCTGCAGTGGTACTGTTGCTGCTGTATATGACTGATCAGATTGAACGCTGGAAGGTGATATTGGTGTTGTTGATGCCGTGCTTTGCTGATCGGAACTGAAGCTGTCAGGGGTCGTTGGTGCTGTTGCTGTAGAGGCATCATAGACAGGAGACAGTGTTTCGATTCATTTGGCTCTCACGCTCAGTTACTTATAGGGGATTCCATATTTTTTATGTAATGAGCCTATCCTCTCTTCTCTGTTCGTATTCCAAAATATCAAAACGGATCATTGATCCACGACCATAATATTTGGAGGACACTTCCGACCAGACAAAAATCTGTAATTATCGGCAAAGTTGTTTATATTTTTTTTCTGAAAATCCAAAAAATGCTTCTTACTTTAATACATAGGTCGTCGATTCGGCATTGAAAAAAGGGATCCTTCCTTTTTCCAGTAACAGGTTCAAATCGTTTTATCGATATGAGTGTTCTATATCGAATAAATTGCCATTTCTGTGTCTGTTGATTCCTGATGGTTGAAAACTGTTGTTGTACGGTTACCTTGAAAATGTTGATGTAATGGATCTGGCGGACAGTCTGGTGCGGCTACAGGTGATCCAGGTGCAATGTTGGAGTTGCTGGGAGCATAAGTTTGTTGAAGTGGATCTGCTGTTGCTCGGTCATAGTCAGCTGGTGACGCTGTTGTGCACAAACGGTGATCCTGTGGCTGAAACGACGTTATAGAGGTTTTGCTACGAAACCGGTGCTGAGTTGGATGATTAGTAAAATCTCTAAATGGAGGATTGATAAAGGTTTTTGTGGATGAGCTTACCTCTGGTAGTGGTTGCACAGGTTGAACCTTCTGTTTGGCTTCGAAAGGGAATGAACTCTCTTGAAACTTGACATGCCTGGATATGTATAGTCTTTTGGTGGATAAATGTAAACACATGTATCCTTTATGAGCTCCACTATAGCCAATGAAGACACACGGAATTAATCTTGGCTGCAATTTGTTAGAATTGTATGACCGGAGACTTGGAAAACAAAGACAGCTAAATACTTTTAGGAATGAGAAATCAGGTGTCTTGTGAAACAATAGTTCTAACGGTGTTTTAATCTGAGCTTGAGTAGATGGACATTTGTTGATTAGGTAACACACAATAGTAAAATCATCAGACCAATAAGAGGTTGGCATGGACGCATGGAATAAAAGAGCAAGCCCTGATTCTGTAACATGTCTGATTCTACGTTCGGCTAAGCCATTTTGTGATGAAGTGTGTGGACAGGAGAAACAATGGATAACACCCGTGCTGTTTAAGAATTTTGTAAACTTTTTGAATTCTCCACCATTGTCGGATTGAAAGACTTTGATGGTTCTGTTTAGTTGATTTTCTATCTGTAGTTTGAACTGTACGAAAACAGGGAAAGCATCAGATTTTTTAACTAATGGGTAAACCCAGGTATAATGAGAGTATGCATCCATCAACAAAAGATAATATTTATAGCCATTTCTAGACAAAGTTGGAGAGACCCAGAGATCAGATACTATTAGACGTAAAGGTTCGTCTATTATTGTATTACTGACACAAAAGAAAGTTTGTAACTTTTGCTAACATGACAAGACTCACAAAACTGAAACGCTTTATTGGTGACTGGTAGAGAGTAATTCTTGATGACTCGATGTACTGTGCACAACATTGGATGTCCTAAACGCTGATTCCAGATGGGAACTGATGCAGAGAGATATGTAGCTGGTGTTGATTGTTGGATGTTGTGAATATCGTCAAGCACATAGAGTCCATTCCTATTCTTTCCTTGGAGAAGAGTTCTCCCGGTGTGCATTTCCTTTACCAAAAAGTGAGTTGAATGAAAAATAAAGCACACATGATTGTGAGAACAAATTGATACTGAGAATAAATTAGCTTTAATAGAAGGGACATGGAGTATTTTGTTAAGGTAAAATTCTCTATTATTATAAGTGAAGAAACCTTTACCAACTTTTGAGATGGCAAGAGAATTACCATTACCCACATGAACCGATTTAATGCCATCATATTCATGTTGAATACGAAGATTATTCATGTCTACAGTGATGTGATGAGTAGCACCTGTATCTGTAACCCAGTTTTCATTCAAGTTTCTTCCAGGTAATGCTATATATGCTTTCTTGTTGGGTTGTTGGTTTGCACGGTCCTCTTTGTACCTGAACCAACATTTATCTGCCATGTGACCAGGCTTCTTACAAATCTGACACGTTTTTGCAGTCGATGCATATCTCCTAGAAGTGTTGTTGTTATTCTGAGTCCGACGATTTGACCTGAAGTTTCGTCTCTGTGGTGGCCTGGATTGGTTTCTTGGGTTGTTGTACGATGCAACATTAGCCAAGGGTTCCTTTAAAACATCGAGTTGTTGCTCCATACGCATATCATATGTCAGGAGATGTGCAAGCATTATTTTCATGCTTAGATTGTCAATAGTACTTAGGGAGGTTACTATTGCATCATAGGATTCATTCAATCCATTCATGATGGATTGTTTTTTATCTTCTTCTGTAACTATAACTCCATATGCTGTTAGAGAATTAAACAGGGTTTTTGCTTTGGAAATATATTCGTGCACAGACAAGTTACCTTTACGCAGATTATGTAATTCTCTTTTAAGATGCATCTGATGAGCTTGGTTGTTTGGAGCAAATCGGTATTCAAGTGCTTCCCATACTTCTTGAGATGTGTTGAGACCAACAACACCAGTCATAATGGCTTCTGTTAAAGATGACAAGAGCCAACCCATTAGAATGTTGTCTTGTTCTTCATATTTGATAAATTCAGGATTAACTTCAGTTTGATTTGGTAGATGTTTTGGTGGTTTTTGAAATCTTCCATCAACATAACCGGATAGGTTATAATTTAACAAGGGTTTGAATTGTGTTTTTCATAGTAAGTAATTTGTTTCTGTGAGTTTGATGTTGATAATATGGTTGATATGAAGGTTTTGAAGTATTGTTGTTGTGTTTGCAGCCATTGGCGTGTGGTTTTGGATCTTTTAAGGCGTCTGATACCAAGTTGAGAAGATAGTTTGAACTGTGTTGATACTCACAGGAAACGTCTGTATTCTTTTATGTTTTCTTATTGATTTTTGACGTGAGCTATTGCTCCATATATAGCTAACGTATTACATAGTTTTAGGAAATCTTAACAAAGTCCAGATCTAGACAAATACTAAACAGAGAAGAAATCTACTTAAATCCTAAAACAGAATATATGATATGCAAAACCCTAGAGACTGTGAGTTGGCACTTGTACTAGGATTAGTTTCCTGACTGGATTCAGACTTCAGGTTGGATGGTTCAACACGGACGTCACACCATCCCTCCTCCACTTCTACTGTTTTGTTTTCCTTCGGATCATCCACTAGCATTTCTGCAAACTCACTAACCAGCTCGATGTTATCGTTGCTATCATCATCTTCATTAACGCCCTAGCACAAGCTCAAATTTAACATAAGAAAGAACACTCGAACATCATTGCGAAAAGAGAAATTATCTTCCTCGGTTTGTTTTATCATCAGCCAAAAACATGGCAACGGATATAAAGATTGATGTTTATAAAACTTTCAATCATTTTGCACCACCGATATCACATTTTCAACAATTCAAACCTAAGACACCCAAACCCCTAAAAAAAATAACAGCACATGTAGATGTACCTAGTGCTTATAGTTTGTGAGAACATTAACTCCCAATTAAATTCTCCTTAAATAAGAACACTTGGTTCTAGCAATCTAGATCTTCATTAAGAGTTGGTTGAATTAAGCAGTTGATGGTTGATTCAAGAAGAAGAAATTCTGGAAACAACATTTTAAGGGGATTACAACTTACTATTCTATCAAATCCTTAAATTAAATGTGATTGCATATCTACAGTTGGATAATCAAGGTTCAAATTTTTTCGTTCCGTCATAATTACACAGCGCCGATAGTTATCAAAACTGCAGTTTGTACAGTATGTTTCCGAGTACCCAAACAACTATGAGATAGTAGGGAGCATAAAGTACCAAGAAACCAATTTTTCCAACATATGTCAATAAATTGGTGTGAAGCTTCAATAAAACTATGACTTACCAGTGTACTTTGAGAGACTACTTGTGACCCATTAGATATAATGTCTTTAGCTTTTCGATTGATTCACTTTTACCTTACAAACACTCTATCATCAAATGTAATGCCACCTGTTAACAGTTAAAAAAGTATGCATTAGCTTCAAATGGTTACACCAAAGATTTTACAGATTCCTCTATTATAAGTAGTCAGTGGTCAGATAAGTATAGAGTTAATAAAATAACAATCAATCTAAGACCCAAAATAGTCAGTGGTCAGATAAGTATAGAGTTAATAAAATAAACAATCAATCTAAGACCCAAAATAGAACAACAAAGGATAGGTATCTACTTTGTAAAAGTAATAGTTCACATAGATATTACCAGAACCAATTGTAGCACAGTTTGATAGAGAAGTTAACTCTTTGGTTGTTGTTCTGTAACACTAGATTTTCTTTTTGTTTTCTTGAAATATTTTCCCTTCAAAGCATCTCTACAACAACTGTACTGTGAAATACTGCATACACTCATAGTTTATCTAGGTTACCCAAATTATACACGGCAACTTATCTAATTTATGACAACCTTTCATTATTAACTAGCGAATGAGACAGGTTATTGGTTTTGTCCAAACAGTTCCCAAAAGACACTTAAAATGAGATAGGTTATGAGATCCTATAAAAAAAATGAAC
Source organism: Papaver californicum (assembly GCA_023531435.1). Lineage (NCBI taxonomy): Eukaryota > Viridiplantae > Streptophyta > Magnoliopsida > Ranunculales > Papaveraceae > Papaver > Papaver californicum. The sequence continues at coordinate 1,502,829 of JAJJMC010003668.1, read as the reverse complement.
ATACATATGATGGCACACAAAGTTTACCTAACGTTACTTTGATTAGACAAAGCATCTAATATTAATACCCTAATAGCCCGTTTGGTTCGGGTAATTAAAAGTTCAAGAATTAGATCCCAAGGGAATCAACCCAATTACCCCCAACCAAACATACTAAAAAAACCCAGAATCAAATTCCAAAGGAATCCGATTTCCACATAATCCTTCTTTTCCATTCCAGCGGGATATCCATGGAATATAATCCAATTTCGGCACAAAATCAAGGGAATTAGATTGAAATTACTAGATTACCCTTCAAACAAAACCAAGACCGTGGGTTTCATGTTTCATTTTCATCTTAAAGAGAGAGAAACGAAGAAAAACGAAACGGAGAAAGGGAGTGATGCAGAACGTCCATGGTTAGATTGGGTGATGAAGAAAGGGAGTTTTTTTTTGTTAAATCTCTTCAACTACATCTTCTCTAAACCAAATCTGAGTGATGAAGATCGGTCATATTTTGCTCGATTTTTTCAACTGATCTTCTTTGAACCTAATTGCATCTTTTACCTTACTTCTCTAAACCCTAATTGCATCTTCTACCTTCAAACTGTACAGAAATTCCTCGCGTAGAAGCCACGGAAAATTTCTAGGTTTTTTCCCTCTCTCTAGTCTCAAATCAAACAAATTCCAACCTAATTTCCCTCTGTTATTATTTGATTGGTTCTAAAACTGAAATTTGAAATTGGGTTTGTTTTGTTTTAGGTATTGACAAGTTATTAGGGTTTCTTTGTTAGAGACACCTTCAATTTCTGTTCTGGAGGAATTGGCGGGGGTTTATAAATTTGCTGTAAGGTTCCAGGAAAAGATAGCTATTGCAAGTAAGGTATCATTAGATGTGCTTGATATACATAAGAAATTGAAGAAGTTGTATTTTGTTGTTCTTTAGATGTTTATACATTGAATTGCTTGTTTTCGTTATATTTTTGTATGCTCAATCCTAGATATAAGAGTTGTATGGCTTGGGAAATTCAACCATAACGTTGTTTTTGTAGCCACATTTTGGATTCACAGAATAAACATAATCCAGACTAAACTCCATAATATAAATGGGATAACCCCCTATATTCATGTGAGTTGAGCTTTTCAAGCAAGCAATACAGATACAATCGAAAAAGGTTCTAGATATCAGAAAGCTTGAATAAAAGGCACAAATGTACAAGAAAGTTATGATAGGATGAGAGAAACCCAACTCAATGTTTTTGTGCTTTCCTCCGTCTAGACTGTGTTTTCTACCATTTCTTTCTTGAGACAAGTTTGTTTTTTGGTTTCAGCTTCAACTTTGTTGACCATTTAAAGTTTGGGTCTCTTATTTTTGCTTGTATATCCTTGAAGAATTCCATGTCTAACTTCTTGGGTCCTCCTTGTCTTAGCTACGAATATTCTGGCCCCGAAACAATATGTTCAAAAGCACCTATTAATATGTCGGTATCACACATCACCTCCCAAACATTTGTATAGCACCCATCAGGCCCTTTCTTCAACTTCTTCAATGTATTTTCAACTGCGAGTTTCCTGGATAACCAGATCTGTGAATAATATAGCTTGTATGTATTTTGTTGTTCTTTAGATGTTTTGTCTATCTTCTGAAGTGGGTCTGGGTATTTGAGCTTAGTGCCTAAAGTTTGCTGCGTTTTGTTGTAGTTTTTAATACTTAAAATTTGTTGGTTCTGGTTGTAATTTATATGTTTTGGTGTTATTCTAAATGTGGGTTTATCTTGTTTGGCAGGGATTTGAGAGGAGGACTCTGTGTTGAGGAGTTTGTGGGAACGCTGGTAAATTGTATCCGAAAAGTGGTTATATATGAGTATAGCTTCTTTCATTTTTCAGTGCTTAAATTACTTGGGTTGAACATCTGTCTATGTTACTTTTATGCTTTTGCTTTTTTTTTTTTTTTTTTGAAGAATGGTTCATAGTTGTTGTCAAACTAGATTCAATTTTTTTTCCGGCAGGATTTAGCATGTTGTTTTTGTTAGCCACATGCTCACTTTATTTAATTTTATGCATCTGGACTTTTATGATTTGAGACTCATGTTAACTACTGATGCAGGATGTTACATCCTCCTTTCTTATATTTCTTTATATTCTGATGCTAATGTGTGGTTTTGCAAGTGGTTGGTATAAGGTACCAACCACTTGCAAAATATCAGATTTTTTGAAAGTCCATTTTTTTTATGTAGGAGCTACTAGGTTAGTCTTCTTGATAATTGTTAGTCTTCTAGATATCTAGGCTCTTCACTCTCTAGAACTTGTTAGATTTCTTCGTTTTATGCAAGTATGCAAAAGTGTTAATAATGCGTTGTAAGATTGTTGTGTTTGCTTTTTGGAAGCTGATAAGTCTTGAATTTTTTGATAATTTGTGTAACCTGTGGCTAGCATATGTAGAAACGAATGTTGTAAGGAAAGGAACATTCACCTATACATCCTTGCCTCACAATTAAAATCTTTATTAATACAACTCTCATATAATTTCAAATATAGTGCATCAAAAAGCACATAATGTTCTTTAACTATTTTTTTAATTTAGTTGGAGTATCTACTTATAATGTTCTTATCCTCCATGCCATAGTCGACCAGATTTAGTTGATGTTGTAAGGAAGGGTGTTTATGTCCTTAGTCTTAGGTTTCTTTTCTTAAGGGTTATTTTCCTAGTATAATTAGGCTATTAGGTCTTCTTTAGGAGGCAAATTTTTTATGATATTTTCTTATAACTTATAATCTATTGATTATAGAAGAGTAATGGGTTTTAACCTAGACTCGATTTATCTACGTTCTTAGAGTTCGAATTCATGTTTTCTATGTTTCTTGTTGTTTGAATGCGATATCCTATCGTTTTGGTTTTCTAGAGTTTATCAATTGGTGCTAGAAACAAAACACCTACAAACCCTAGTTTTCTACAATGGTAGGTAGAAATAGAGGTGGTAGTAAAGGTAGTGAACGTGCATCAGTTATAGCTGAGCTTAGTATCATGGCGGAGGACTTGTTGCGACGATTGGACATACTGGAACAGCGAGAACGTACGAAAGCCCAAATGGAGATACCGGAAGGCCGACACAACCCTTTGGATTCACCGGAAAGAGTTTCTGAAGAAGATGAACATACAAAAGTTGATGCGAATCATTTTAATCGTTATGTTGTTCATGAGAATCCGTTATTCTCACTGAGTGAGAAAGGAGAGGAGAATTCGTTATTCTCACAACGCAACCCTTTAGATTCACCGGAAGGAGTTTCTAAAGAATATGAGTATGAGCACGCAGTAGTTGATGAAAGTCTTTTTCATAGGCATGTTGTTCATGAGGAAACACCATTCTCATTAAGTGAGAATGAAGACGAAATCGTTGTCGATTGGGACTTACCACCATTCTATGACTACTGTAGCTACCCAGAAGTTGAAGAAAAAGTTTTGCTTACGTCAGACTGTGTTGATCCTTTTATCGAGGAAGATACAAGCATAGTAAGTCTTCCCGTAAACTAAACCCATTATGTTTATGAGAATCAAGCTATACATACAGTAGACAATCGTATGTTAAGGTCAGAATCAGATTTCCATAAGCAAAAGGAGATGGTTTGTCGTAGAGAAACTTGTGGAGAGAATTATACTAGTGAAATTCGCGGTCGAATTTTCTCTAACATCGGGAGGAATACTACGAGTAAAGAGTTATCAAGAAAGAGTTTGAGAAATACAATAAACAAGTTTGTTTCTTGGCATCTTAAGTTTGACAATATATCTGTTGTTAGAGATCAGATTTGTGTTTCGACTAATACAGTCGAAAGAAGAGCATTAATGCCTAAATTGATTCCTAGGGTTGGTATTGGTGATCTGCATATCTTCTATTCTCAAATACTAGGTGATTTCAAACAGAAAGAACTCGTACATGGTGTTGCTACGAAGGTTTGGTTTTATGTTGATACGGGACAACCTGAATCCTTAACGAGTAAGTCCTTCAATAAGTTTCTTAGGAAATTGATCCCCTGGACAATGTCAGTTTAATGGTACCTATGTTATTGTGCAATACTAGTTGCCAAGGAGCGTGTTTTGGCTGTCAACATATGACTGCATATTTTTGATTGCTAAAAAGAAATCAGTTGACATAGTAATTACTAATAACGAGGAAGCATACCTAAGTTGAGGAAAATAAGGAGAGGTCATGTGTTATGTTATCTGGAATACTGCCAATGCAGCCGTAAAACACTTGGCTAAATTGTCTTCTGTCAACAGAGATATTTATGGTCCGAATGATGTAGCCTCAAGGTACGTCAAACTCTTAAGAGACCCTGAAGTTACAGCAAGAAGAATTGTTGTCGCTAAAGGTTTTGTGCCAGTATTTGAAGCCTTGCCCAAGAAAAGAAGCTTTTTCATGTTCTCTGGCATGTGCGGTTATAGGAAAGCTTATTATGAAGTTGTTGTATACACTGTGGTTATGATGCAATAGAGAAACACAATGAGATAGTGCTAAGGGTGATGGTGAAGAGATGGACGAGTTATAAGGTTTCTACCAAGTGGTGTTCGAGGCTTTTCCAATTTTTCGACCATTACTTCGGCAACATTCAGAGATCGCTTACAGCAATCAGTAAGGCCGACGATCGCTTAAGAATGAATGATAACAAAGTTGTTCATCCCCAGCATTTATACATTGAAAAGAGGTTATGGGAGAAGGTTCAAAATGAGTTGCTTTCTGAATATGCAAGTTAACTGTTTGAATTCAAAGAGCAATTTTAATGTCATGCTTTGGTTAGAGATGATAGGGTGGATAACCAGAGAAGGATGTTTAGCCTATTTGCTAGACTTCCTCATCTAGAACCTGTAAAAAAAGTAATGGCTAGTTTTAACAAATTCGCTTCAGTTAGAAAAGATTTTGAGGTGCACAGAGAGTCCATGTCATATGTGGGCAGATGCTTTAATGGTTAGTCTTTGTTTTATAAGGTACTCGAAGAGGCTTTTGCGATATTATATAAGAGTGTTGATGGTAGCTAAACTGTAGTCCTACTCATTTTAGCTACTTTCTGTAAGAATATGCTTAAGAAACGAGAAAGTGGGAAAGTGGGTGTGGAAGCTCTTAAAGAAACATTGGCAGAGGTAAATAAGCTACTCGCAAAAGCAAGTGAAACATGATGTCTCGATGAATTCGTCTTGAGGCAACTTGCTCGTCAACTTGTGTTACACATGAGTGCAAATGGAGACTGTGAAAAGGAAATGTTGACAAAACAGAAGATGGAGGTCACTGGTTTCACATCAGTAACAGAGAATCAATCCAACTTTGAGGAGTATATCGCAGTCCTACCTAGTTCACCTCCAGGCGTTATTCAAAAAGCTTGCAGTGTGGAAGAATGGTTAGTGACCCGCAAAGATGTCAAGCTAGGTCAAGTAACTGTTTTGGATGAAACCATTAGTAAGATTGGTAGGATGTATGCAGTGTCTGAAAATGCTAATCAATGGCATAAAGGATTACAAGGAAAATCAGAGAGAAAGTCAATACTTGCTTGTCGTGGTTTGACGACTAGCTTGGACCAGAAATTAGCATGCTCAGAGTATCAAGATGGGGTAGTGGTGTTAATAATTGTTACTGGAATCGGAAATGAAGGTTTGGGTTTCGTGTTTGATTATGGGAGAGCAACGAGGATATCATATGGTGCATTGAATATGTCTGTGAAACAATGTAATGTGCAGTATATGGATATTGCTACTGGTCATCTAAGGCACAAGAAACTTCCAGGAGGACAAGTTGTGGTGTTCTTTAGTGATGTAACTAGTTTTGTTTTCAATCGTTGGAAGCAAAAGAGACATCAAAGATATATGAAGAATTCATAGAACATCTCATCGGAGCTGAGATTTCTTTAAACCTGGGGTGGTTGATGCAGGGGCATATTCTGTTTAGTTAGGATTGTTTTCTATTTAGGAATGCTTACTAGTTTCTTTCTATAAGAAGGGTGTTTATGTCCTTAGGCTTAGGCTTCTTTTCTTTGGGGTTATCTTTCTAGTATAAATAGGCTATTAGGGCATCCACAGTCATGCGATCAGACTATAAGACTAAAGACTAAAAATTTTAGTCTTTGGTCCGGTCCAAGAACAACCGTGTATAGTCAAGCGGTGCTCTAGCAATCGCCTGGGGTGGGGCAGTGTGCTAGCGATGCGCTTGGAAAGACGGGCGGAGTCCTAGGATTACGCTTGCCCGAGACGGTCTGCTAGCATAACGCCTGATGTGGGACGGAATCCTAACGTAACGCCTTTGTTTAGACGATATCCTAGGATCACGCCTGAGAGACGGGCGGTATCCCAGAAGCACGCATGGTGGGGCGAAGTTCTAGCAGCACGTCTGAAGAAATGGTACATGTGCGAAATGATAGTGTGAGTAGAATGGGACGGGCGGTGTCCTAGCGCACCGCCTGGGTTTCCAGGCGAGCTGCTACCTGCCCCATTCTATCTTCGTTTTTATACCAGCCGAATCCTAATTTTTCTCCTGTATTTTTTCTCCTGTGAAGGTCCGACTTCAAAAATCCGCCGCACCACCACCACCAGCGCCCATCCTAGGTTTTGTGAAAAAGCCATCGTGAATTTCTCAGGTAATAATACTAAACTTTATTTTTATAAATGATATCTTAATTTATAATTTGAAGAATTAACATTGTATTTTTATTTTGGTTATAAAAATTGAAGTTATAGTGTTTTAACTCAATTGAATTTAGGGGTATTGAAATTATAATTGATTATGAGAATTTTAGGGATTAATTGAATTCAAGAAATTGTTGATTTTCAAAAAGGAAAAATTCGGATTAAAATTTTGTTGGTATTTTAATTTAATTGAAGTTATAATTGATAATGAAAATTTTAGAGTTTAATTGAATAGAAGAAATTGTTGAATTTTTAAGTAAAAGTTCGGTTTAAAAAATTTTGTTGCTATTTAATATTAAATTTTTTGTTGGTATTAACAATACGGATTAAAAAATATTTAGTTAAATGGGGTTTGTCACAATTTAAAAACGACTTTTCTTATTCAGCCAGCAATGCAATGAAGAAGAAGATGAAGAAAACATTAGAAATAAAGCGTTAGTATTTAGCTAGCAATGCAATGACTAAGATATTTTTTGTTTAAGAAGTGCACCAAATAATATTAATACCTTCTGAAATCTCTGAGAAATTCTTTACACTCTCTTGCTAGATTTTCTAGCGTCCTTGGGTCTTTGAGAAAATCTAGCAAGAGAGTGTAAAGAATTTCTTAGATATTTGCAGAAGGTATTAATGTTTTTTTGTGCATTTCTTAAAAAAACAATTCTATCTTCTTCATTGCGTTACGTTAAGTACTTAATGTTTTATTTCCAATTTTTTCTTTTTCTTTTTCATCAGTACAGATATGAACGAGTCTAAATCAATGCAAAAAACTACTATAAATGTTATGCAATGCAATGTATGCAAAGTTATTTACTTTATTACCTAGCTATAATATGACAATATCTTAGTTCATACATATTCCAATAGTTGCTTACACATTTATTGAAACTTAACCTTCTTACATGTTTGGCATAAATAGTATTTGTTTCCAATGGATTTAGGTTTTTTAGAAGTGAGCCGCTTCATCTTACCATCACAACATGGATCTGTGCATGGTAAGAGGTTGGTTCTGCAGTTATAAGCCATGTGATCAGCTTCCCCACATGAGTAGCAGTAAAATTGCTTCTCTTGTAACCACTTTCCATCATCTGGTAAAGTTGGTGGAATGGGTGGTGGAATACCTTGGTGTGAAGCTACATAAGCATCTAACCAGATGAAAACTCCACAGTAGTTGCACTTCACATAAGGTTGAAATCCAATATTTCCTTTTATTGCTTTTCTAAGAAACAGGTACCCCTTGCAGTTGGTTAATGTGAATTTTCTACCTTCCCAAGGAAAATCTCTGGCAACATGACCAGCAGAAATACAAAGAAAACACTTGGTAATTGATGATGAGCTTGAACCCTCCATTATGTATGTTTTGTTTGATTTTTTTCAAGAATTGTGTTGTTTGTGCAGAAGATGGGACTTTGCAGGTGAAGGTGGTGGAATAGGGTATGACAACGTTCATTTTATAACTGAAGTGCCAACGGTCATTTTTTTTGAAAAAAGTAAAATCAGACCGTTGTATCTGAATTAATCTTAAAAAATAAAAAAATGAAATTTATAATAAAATTATGATACATTAAAAGATAACAATATATCGGTTAAAAATAAACTGAAAATAAATAAATTAATTCATAAAAGTTGAAACTTAATATGACAATGCTAATAAGACTGCCCTTCACAAAGGTTTAAGGTATTCCAAGAATCCTTTATGATTGGTTAAATCTTTTCTTCAAAATTTCTGTCTTCCTAAGTTCGATGTACTGTTTTGATATATCATCCATCCCGAAGAGATCTATCGTAATTATACGAAACTCCTCTTCTGCTTCTTTCCTAGTTAGTTTTGCTGCAAACTCGGCTTCTCTCTGCGCCATCTTCATTTGTGTTTGTTCCGTATATTTGGCGTTGAAGTTTTGTTGCTCTCTATAAATATTTTACATCATTTCCTGTTGGACGCTAAATTTTGCTTTCCCTTTTGTCTTCTGTCGTTTCGCCTCTTTTTTTCCCATTGGACGGATACATGTGTTAGGGATATCTCCTATGTCTTCATAGCCACCGGAAGCGTCTAGGCTTAAGTCCTGTGTTTTCCGGTTGTCCTCACCGCTTTCTTAATCTGACTCAGCTTGTGATGAACATTTTATATTATCTAACATAACCGTGTAGCACTCTTCATGCTTAAAATTTTTCCCACCATTATCTTCCTTGAAAAGCCTCTTTACTTCTGCAATCTATTTTTTGATTTCAATTTAGTGGAGGATATACAATTTGAAACATTAATGTAATGGTCAAAATTAAATGAGTAGTTACCTTATTTTCGGGGCCCCATCCAGTATGATATTCACGTTCCACTTCCGCCTCATTTGCAGAGAAAAGTGTCACATCTTTACTTATAATTTGAAATCGTTTCTGAAGGGAGGTCCAAGTGCGTTGTGGCATCGAAGGTATTGCTTCTTTCATCTGATTTAATATACAAGACCATAATTTTTCTTCTGATTGATCGGTACTAATACTACAATCTTGAGATATTGACAAATGAATTGTACACATCGCTACATCTTCAAATGTAGAAAATTTGGACCTCGTGGTCTTGATGGCGGCATAATTCTATCGATTCGCAAACTTATTAAATGAAAAAAAGAACTTAATTATTTTCGAATACTAACTAGATAGCAATGAGTGAGTTTAGTAAAATGAAATTGGATTAGTATTCCATATATAGTGTAAAAATATAGCCGTTGCAACGGCAACGGTTAAATCAACAGTAACATCTCAACGGTACAGTCAATGGTAACATATTGTAACGGTATTCTAGGATCTCGCTTGGTATTGGGAGAAGCTCTGAAGTAACGCCCGGACACACCAAATCATAAGCGGTATTCTAGGACCTCGCCTGGTATGGGGCGTATTTCTAGTGCACCGTTTCCCTAGGGCGTATCTCTAGCGCACCGCCTGTTTGTGGGTGTGATCCTAGTACCCCGTTTCATCAGACGAACCCCCAGAATAACTCTTGATCAGGCGAACTACTAGTTTACCGCCCGTGTTTCTGAGCGTTGTCCCAGAATAAAGCTTGGCTCTGGGCGAATTCCTACGACGCCGCTTAGCATCAAACGATACACTAGGATCCCGCTCGACTACAACCTGTTTAGTCGGGAAAAATGACTACTTTTCATCAGCTACAGTCGATTTCTTCGACTATCCACTACTTTTGATCGACCCACTACGCCTCACTTTTTCGGAGTAAAGATCAAAACTGATCTTTAGTCAGCCTTATGATCGTCCCATTGTGGACGCTCTTAGATCTTCTTTAGGAGACAGACTTTTTATGATATTTTCTTATAACTTATAGTCTATTGATTATAGAAGAGTAATGCTGATCAACTCTTTGTTTTTGTTTGCATCAAACTAAATTTCTTGACTCCAATTTTGATAGTCACATTTTGTAAGTAAGGTGGGTTTCTCCTATGTATTGACGTCATATTTCCATTCCAGAGTTCTCCAAGGACATGCAGGAGCTCAGAAATAGTAATTTTGATCCTTAGGTTTGTAAAGTTGCTAGATGTTAGTCATTCATCAATTAATATATTATGTATCCAGCTTCTTAGAGTTTCTTACTTCAATAGAATATAACTTTATAAATACAATCTGTTAGATGTTATCTTTCTGGACCAATTGGTAAAATATTGTTTTAGAACCAGAACTACAATTGGAACCTTTTCTACTAAAGAGTTAGTTTCTTTTGATATTTTAGAGTTGTTATATTGTAATATCTTAAGACCATGAACTGTATTTTTCATGCATGTGACCGACTTCAACCAGGTTGCTTATCACTTCATTGAGTGCATGTATGTACGTTATCATAACACTAAATCTCAGGTGTTGTTCTGCCAACTGTTATCATTGCAATGAAAGGTATTTTAACTCAGACATAGGCATACATTTGCAAGTGTATGTCCACAAGTGACCACATTTTTGTTTTTTTTCTCTCCTTTTTTTTGTTATGTTTTCTCATCAGTAGTTTTCTTTTTGTCTCATGACTCATAGCATTATTTGGTATTTGATTTCAGATGGATGCATCAAATTCAAGTCAAGCTACAACTCTGGAAACTAAAGTTGGATGCTCTAATCAATTTTCAGAACCTACATCTACACCTAAAGCTCCACGAACCCCATCTACTCAAAATGAAGATACAAGAAATGTTGTTGATGAAGGAATGAAGA
>JAJJMC010003668.1:1460800-1491973 GCA_023531435.1 Papaver californicum | reverse complement strand
CTACAGAGATCTGTTAGAAATCTATATTGAAAATAAGAAAAGTTTGAAAGATTACTTTAAGGTATAAAAAATGAGGGTATCCTTGACAACTGACACATAGAAGTCACCAAAAAAATTTAACTATTTGTGTGTGACAGTTAATTTTATTGATCAGAAATGGAAATTGCAAAAGAGAATACTCATGTTCTGTCAAGTTAAAGGTCATACAGATACTCCAATTGGTAAATTATTGGAGAAATGTTTGATAGATTGGGGGCTTGAGGATGTGTTTGGCGTGTCCCTTGATAATTCTAGTGCTAATAAAAAGGAAATTGAGTATTTGAAGCAAAGTGTGATTGGTTGGACATGAGCACCCGTTAGAGCCGAATATTTGCACGTAAGATTCTTTAAATCATAATTATGCAATTTCTTAACATATCTGTCAGGTGTCATTTCTAATATTTCATAATTGTGTCATTTCTTATCAGGTCAGGTGTGCAGCTCATGTTCTTTCTCTTAGTGTAAGAGATGCAGTACGGGTCTATAATCAGTCGATTAGCAGGATCAGGTCAGTTGTTAAGTATGTGCTTAGTTCTCCTGCTAGGTTGGCTAAATTTAGGCATTGTGCTACTCTAGAAAAGATTGATTGTAAGAAAGGTTTGAGCTTAGATGTGAAAACTAAATGGAATAGCACTTATTTGATGTTAGATGCTGCAGAAAAGTATAAAAAAGCTTTTAAAAGGTTAGAGAAGTATGATAGAGACTACATAAAGAAGTACATTTTCCAACAAGTAAAGTCTGATGTTTTACCTAATGATTATGATATGGATATTGAATCTATTGATGATATTGGAGATTGTTCTTCTAGTTCTGAATCTGGTTCCAAATCTGAGTTGAGGTTGAGGTTGAGCTTGAGGATGAGGACCTGCAGGTTGAGGTTGTGAAGAAGAGAAAGAAGAAGAATAAGGGAAAGTCGCGTCAACATGCTCCCTATGAAGAGGATTGGGAATATGCCAGAAGTCTTGTGAAGTGCTTAAAGGTATTCTCTGATGCTACTGTTATATTTTGTGCAACTACACAACCTACAACTCATACTTTCTTATGAAAATTAGTAGTAATCTATTAACATTAGTTGAGTTTAGAGATGATATAACATCAAATCCTTTTACTGCACGTATGGCTGGTATGATGTTTTCTATGTACAGTAAGTATTGGGGGGAGTATGAAAAGATGAATTTTGCATTGTTTTTTGCTCAATTGTTGGATCCAAGAGAGAAAGGAAGGGGATTGGAGTACCATCTTGAATGTTTGTATGAGAAACATACTTCGAAGGTTGCTTATGTTATGAAAAAGGTGAAAGAAGATTTTATGTTACACTTTGAAGAGTATAAGTCTATGCATTCAATCTGTGAGGAGGGGTCAAGTAGCAGTAGTAGTGTTTTTTGTGTAGTTGACAGTACAGTTTCTATGCAAGAACAAAGTCTTGTGTCTAGGATTAAATCAGGGAAGAAAAGGCATAAAAAGGACCCATATGGTGTTGAGACTACAACAGAGTTGGACAGGTATTTGATGGATGTGATGGATCTGTCTGATATTGAAGGTGAGGAAGTTTATTCCAAATTTGATATATTGGATTGGTGGCAGACCAATAGTAGCAGGTATAAGATACTCTCATATATGGAAAAGGATATATTAGCCATGCATGTGACTTCAGTTGTCTCTGAATCATCATTTAGCACCGGAAAGCGAGTGCTTATTCCATGGAGAAGCTCCTTATCTACTAGGACAGTTGAGGTATTGCTTTGTACACTTGGTTACTAAAACCTATTGCTCTTGATGATTATGTACCAGATGATAACTTTAGCGTTGAGGAAGGTAGTGTGATTTTTTTTTATTTTTTTTTTTTAGTAGTCATCAATTCAATCTTTAACATAATATTCATTTATTGATGGATGTTGCAGAGTTATTGGGTCATATGCCAGTGCCACAATCCTTTGATCCTTGAAGTTCATTGGAATCATTTCTTGTTGGAACTTGTTGCAGATTTATGGATTATTGTTTAACCATTTCTTGTTGTTATGTGTTTATATACGTTGAACTTTCAACAAACTTGTGAATTATAATTTTATATGTGGATTATAAATTTGTAATCAGTTCAAAAGTCTTGTTGTTAATTGTTATGTGTTTACAGTTTTGTGGATTATAATTTTATGTCTTACAGTTGGATACTTGGATTGTATAATCATGGTCAGATTTCCAAAAGACCTTACTAAAGAATTTCATGCCAATAAAATGAATATAGATAAGAAAGGATTGTATTAATAAAAAAAATACCTGAGATCAACCCGAATGGAAAAAATGGTTAAGAGAGAAAATAGTTTGGCGACACGATTGTGGTGATAGTGGCACCGAAGGAAAGACAAAGAAAATGGTATAAGGTTTAATGTTAAGCAATATAGTCAATATCGGATTTTGGTTTGTACCGGTCGAGAGCGATACACTGGTACATCTTTGTATCGGAAAGATTTCGGTTTCAAATATCGGTCCACATATTTTATACATATAATTATTATATCAACCGTTTTTTTCATATTATACCTATTAAGATATAAAACTATGACTCATTTTTCTAAAATACCATAAAAACATGAGTAACAATTGGAAACGCTAGAACTAAGATAAGGAAATTCATTTATTTATTTATTTTTATTTTTATTTTTAATTGAAAATCCTAATATCGGTCATCTCGGTCAACTTATTTCGGGTCATCTCGATCGAAATTATCGGTCAAATACCGTGTCGGCGATATAACATGTCTCGTCTCGGATGAGTATCGAAACCGATATTACTGGCGAGATCTCCCCACATCGATCGTGAGATGGAATCTTCGTGTCAAATAATTTTCCAAACAATACTATCCGAATTTGATAACAGTGATGTAAAGTAACTTCCATTTTATTATTTTTAAGCAGATTTTACATTGCACAGTGTAATTACAAAGTACATGGCGCTAGAAAAATCTTCGCGTTGAAGACTTCCCATTACAAAGAATTAAAGAATTTGGAAAGAAAAGAGCATACATGAACGATAACTTGGATCACGGGTGATCTTGATTTTAGTCATTGTTTCTTTAGGAAAGATTGCTGGTGGCACATTCTACAGGCATGCCTTCAGGGAATCTTTTCGTGTCGGTACAGTAGTCGTAGATCATATAATTCTTCTGAACCCATTTCATTTTCCCTTGGTTTGTTGAATCCAATTCTTGTGTAAGCCATGCATTCTTGTTAGATGAAGATTTTGGATCACCACTAGTACAAGAAGAATCGCCTGAAGATGGAACACATGCATCGGCATTGAAGTTTTGATACGAGGCTGTAAAAGGTGCATTGGCCCAGTCGGTCTTGATGAGACCACCTCTTGTAGCCCAATCATCAGCGTTCCACAGACTAGAGTAGATTCTCATTGGTTGGTTCTTTGGGAAAGGAACGCCCATGGATTCTGAGTTCTTGAATTCTCTAATTGGAGTATCATCCACCAAGAAGCTGAACCAAGCAAAAAAAAAGAAGAAGAAGTTTAGTTAATTAGCAATCGATAAATACAATATGTGCTGGAGCAGCAGCAATTAACAGTGATGGGCTTTGCACTTACACAATGCGCTGGGGATTCCAAAGAATGGAGTATTTGTGGAAGTCGGCAGTAGGGTCGAACCAAAGATGGAACTGTTGCTCTTTGTTTCCTTTCCCTTGACTGAACACATTTGTATGAAGAGTGTAAGGATCTCCACTCAAATTCCCCAAGAATTCAAAGTCGATCTCATCGTGCGTTGGCCCTTGCGACGACAGCTGCATTATGTGAACTTATTTGCTTAGCAAATATCACCATTAATGGATATGAAGCTTGCAACTACAATTCATGAAGGTAATGATAATGAAAAAGCTGCTTTAATTTTGAAACAAGACTTACATAGTAGGCAGTGACGGTGCCAGCTGAGTTGCCAGAGACAAGCTTAAGCTCCATATCTATCTTACCGAATAGATATTCGTCTTTGGATTGAAAACCAGAACCAGAGGCTTGATCTAGAGACAGACTAAGAAGTTGTCCATTGTTGAGTATCTTACCACGACCATCACCCCAAGTGATATCAAAATCTTGGTCAAAACTACGGCCAGCAGCAGCAGAGCTTAATACGAAAGTACTGGCTAACAGAGAGACCATTAGTAGTTGTACTACTAAACTAGAAGTAGTCATAATGATGAAGCTTGGTCGAGAGATGTAAATTGGACTATTTTTGAAGATTTGAGTTGATGCTTGTTGTTGCTGATGGTTTGGTTGACAGTAAGATCATGCATTTATAGTGGTGGAATTATGTATAGGGATACTAAAATTTTGAAGGAATAAAATATCAGAAGGTTATAGCTAGGAAGGTTCATGAGGTGGTTTAGTAGTACTGAGTTGGACACAGTTGGCAAATCGTCGTATCTGGTTGGTAGAGAAACGCGTCCGTAGTACTTTGAAGTTTGGGCAAAAGTTAATAGCACAATCTAGCTGCTGCTGCTGCTTTTATGACATGTCTCTCGGCTTTACTACTCTTTGCCTACTTTCACGATGATGTACCCAAATTTCCATGGACAGCCCATTCACAGCTTTGCTAGAAGGAAATGCTACAAACAACGCAAGTTCCGAGTTCCAACCACTCTTTGTTTTTTCCAATTTTCTTGCATAATAAAGTGCAGCACCGCCAAAGGTCCACACGGTCACACCTGACAATAACATCATGGGCACTGGTGAGTGCCATATGTACATGAATAAACAGCTCAAAAGTTATTGTTTTGTTTATTTTTTATTTTTTATTTTTGCTTTTTTAACAGAGCACGTGATTACTTGAGCAATTTAAGACACTAATAGGTGGATTTGTAACTAAGCGCATACTTAGCTAAGAAGGTAAATTGTTGTTGATCCCATTTCTGGATTCGAATTATTTATCATTCAAAAATGGGGGAAAATGTTGTTAAAGTTCATTTTAACTTTCATGGTGTTAATGTTATCTAGAAAATTTAAATTTCAAACATATTATGAATCCATGATTTTCTTTCCAAGGTAAATTCGGTAAGTAGACTTCATAAATTTGGCCGGGTTGTATTGATGGAATATTTATAATCTAATTTCCGTTTTTCTTGTTTGTGGGCAGCCAAAGGACGTAGTTCAGATGGTAGAGCGCTCATTTAGCATGCGAGAGGTATGGTGATCGACGTCCCAATTCTCTAAAAAAAAAAATCATCTGAAAATAGTGAAGCAGACTTTACACATAGTTTTCGCTAAAGATTGGTTGTTTATGGCTTGATCTTGACATGTTTAATTTTTTATTCTCTCTTAGATTATAATAACAGTCTATTCTTCCTATTTGCATCATACTTTTACCTTTAGTATTCTACTTTGTCCCGAACCAAATCTGTAACTTAGTTTTTCGACATATACTGACGCTGATTGGGCGGGTGAGGTGGAATAGAATAACCCGGTTGAAACGTAATGATCATACGTTTGATCACCTTGATCGTCGTTCTACGAGTGGTTATTGTGTTTATCTTGGTTCTAACCTCATTTTATAGAGTTCTCGTAAGTAACAAACAGTTTCCCGGTCAAGTACGTATCGAGTCTGAGTATCGTGTTTTGGCTATTGCGACCACTGAATTGATGTGGATTGAATCTCTTCTTTGAGAACTTTAGGATTCTTTCCTGCCACTTTTTGGTGTGATAATTTGGGAGCGACCTATCTCACAATGAATCCGGTGTTTGATGGTGGTACAAAACACATAGAAATTGACTATCATTTTGTTCATGAGAGAGTTCAAAGTGGTCAGCTAGATGTTCGTTTTACAGACATCTTTACGAAATCTACTCCGAAGGATCACTTTTGTGCATCACGCCCTAAGCTCAATGTCGTTGACAATCCGCTTAGATTAAGGGGGAGTGTTAAACATATTACAGATGTGACTTAATAAGTCACGGCTGAATCACCTTCCTTTGTTATATCTTTTTCTTTACAAGCAATATCTTTATAAATATCCCTATATATCTTGTATTACCTATTTTATAATCCTTTTGATATTATAAGTATATAAGATTTACTTTGTGTTTTTTAACAACTTAGGACACATCAATTCTAAGTCTCAACTAATTGGTACCCCTATTAGCAATCTTGCAATTTTCTCTAACATTTTTTCTTTTCAATTTATTAAGTCTCGCATATATGTCACCTCCTCCCAGATTTAAATGGATAATACACTAATTTTTAACAAAAGCTAAATATATAACTCGTGAGTGTATTTTGCTGCTCGTTACATCGATACACAGGTAAGAATCTAAAGAACCATTTCTCTAAGAAACAGAATTAGTAAATGAATAAAAGAATAGGGCTACATGTATTGATTATAGACTCTACGTATCGATTTAAGATCGATTGGCAGTAGGGCACTCTGGGGGCATGCGCTGTGGGAACCGTTTTCTGTCGCTACAATAGTTGTAGATCATGTAGTTCTTTTGTACCCATCTCATTCTCTTTTGGTTCGTCGAATCCAGTTCTTGTGAAAACCATGCGTTGTTACGGGATGCCCTAGATTTCGCGACACAAGAAGCGGCAGTTGATGAAGTTGCAACACATGCGTTGGCGTTGAAGTTACGGTAGGATGCAGTGAAGGGAGCATGCGACCAATCGGTTTTTATAAGACCTCCCCTTGTGGCCCAGTCATCTGCGTTCCACAGACTGGAGTAAATCCTCATGGGTTGGTTTTTCGGGAAGGGAACACCGATACTTTCTGAGTTCTTGAATTCTCTAATTGGAGTACCATCGACTGAGAAGCTGAGGAAGAGAAAAAAATTTGATCACTTTCAATACTTGAGTTTAACAAAAGTGAACTTGAACAGTAATATTCGAGGAGTTTTTTACTTACATAATACGTTGGGGATTCCAAAGGATAGAGTAAGTGTGAAAGTCGGCAGTTGGGTCGAACCAGAGGTGGAATTGTTGCTCTCTGTTCCCTTTTCCCTGGCTGAACACATTGGTGTGTAGAGTGTAAGGATCTCCGCTAAGATTACCTAAAAACTCAAAGTCTATTTCATCGTGCGTTGGCCCTTGCGAAGATAACTGCATGCAGCAAAATTCATCATGAGTAAATTAGTAAGTACTAACAAACAGCAAATAATACTGAATATGGATTACAATTTCATATATGGAATTGAGCTATGGAGAAGAATGCTTACATAGTAGGCAGTGACAGTACCAGCAGAGTTGCCACGTACAAGCTTAATTTGCATATCAATCTTGCCAAATAAATATTCGTTCTTGGATTGAAAACCAGAACCAGAAGGTTTATCAAGAGAAAGAGTAAGAAGTTGTCCATTATTAAGTATTTTACCACGACCATCGCCCCAAGTGATATCCATATCTCGGTAAAAATTACCAGCAGCAGATGCAAGTATGACCGAACATGCCATTAGAGAAACCAACAAGTATAATTTTGAAACAAAACCCATTATGTATAAAGGTTTTGATAAAAATTCGAATGATGTTTGTGAGTTTTGATTGAACAGAGAATATGAATGAGATAATTGGATGTGTTTGTTGTAAGAGAAGCAACATCCTTGATGGTTTTATAGTAGCGGCAGTGATGGGTGTTTTCAGTAAGGAAGGTTGCCAGAAAGAACGAGTTATGAGTTGGACACGCGGTTTTCATTGTATGGGGCTGACAATGATAGTAATTCTTGAGCCAGTTGTTTGCTTGTAGACTTGTAGTCTTTGTATTTGATTACTTTCGGCTAGCAATTGGTTGACCGTGACGGCATGACCTACCCCATAAATTCTTTTTCTTTGCTTCAAGAAGTTATAACCACTTGTAGCAATTTTCTAAGGAGATGTCCAAGTGACAGGCTGACAGTAGTAATTCAAAATCACCCGCCACAGCACAGCCAAGTAGCTTTCCTATCATACCACACAAAGGCTACTCATGGGAGGCTAATTCTCATCCCTCATGAGACGTGTGGATCTTTACTTCTTTTTCAATTTATTACATTCGAGAAAGGTGTATACTAATAAAATTCAGGTGGGACAAGTGGTGGTTAGTTTAACAATACCACCACCACGTTTTGTCCTGTGACTAGGTTTACAAAAGACAAACTAAAGCACCTTAAAACACGTACCATCATTTTTTTTCCTCTCTTTACCACGGGCTCTCGGTGTTATCTTGTGGAGTTTGGATGAAATTTTCCATCCTTAAACATGAGATATTTTTATTTTAACTTTAGCTCGTAAGAAGAGATTGATCTATTATTAGCTTTGAAAATTAGTTACATTAGATTAATTATATATTTATGATTAGAATTAAAATTAGAGATATTTTTTTCTTTTTTAGTAGAGAAAAAAAAGGATTTTTTGGAGGATTTTTTCTTAAAATTAGGGTTTGAGAAATGAGTGATTCTAATGCTCAAAAAAAGAACCCTTAGTTCAAAATCGATTGGTAAACTAATAATATATATTAATTGTCGAATATTTGGTTAAACCGTTGAATCATTGTGGGAAAGGAAAGACACAGGGCAAGGGTCGTCATGTTCGTGAGGTTACTACCATGACGATTCTTCAAAAGTCGCCATGGTCTTAATATCCAACAATAACGACCATTACCTGTAACTTTACCATACTATGAAAAATCGTCATGGTCAGAAATAAAACCATGACGATCCTAAATAAAACCATGACGACCCTAAATATTACCATGACGAACCTAATTATATTCTTCGTCTTCAATGAAAATAACCATTCAGGGTCGTCATGAGTTAAGGTGAAAATCGATGTGACCCTAACAAAGTCTTCGTCTTCAGTGAAAATTAACAATAAGGGTCGTTATGTTAATATTCCAATAATGACAACCTTACCTGCAACTTTACCATGCTATGAAAAATCGTCATGGTCAGAAACAAAACCATAACGACCCTAAATATTATCATGACGACCCTAAATAAAACCATGACGACCCTAACTTTACTCTTCATCTTCAGTGAAAATAACCATTTATGGTCGTCATGGTTTAAGGTGAAAACCGATGCGATCTTAAAAGACTTTTCGTCTTCAATGAAAATTAACAATAAGGGTCGTCATTGTCGAAACTCAAAGACCATGACGATTTTTCATACTTTAAGTCATGGTCTAAGGTTTGCGACCATGACGACTATTAATTGATTTCGATTTTTTATTTTTTGGAGGAAATGGGATCGTTAGGTTTTGAAATAGAGGAGAGGGTGAATGATTTTGAGTTTTGATTTTAAAATAAAATGGGGATTGTGGAAGTATAATAGGATTTTATGATTAGTTATTAGGGAAGGGTAAATTAGTATTTTATGATCAGTTATCCACTTCCAAGCATTGATCAATTAGTAGATGTTTTCGAAGGACACGAAGCCTTTTCTTTCATGGATGGACAATCTGGATATAACCAAATTTCACTAGCCGAGGAAGATCAAGAGCATACTGCGTTTTTTACCCCACGAGAATTGTATTTTTATACGAGAATGTCGTTTGGATTGAGAAATGCAGGAGCAACCTACCAACGGTTAGTAGATGCAATTTTCAAACCATGGATAGGGCGCACATTGGAAGTCTACGTAGATGACATGCTGGTAAAAAACAAGATGGCAAAGGATCATTTACAAGACTTGAGGGAAATTTTCCAAGCTTTGCGCAAATACAAAATGAAAGTCAGTCCGGAAAAATAAATTTTTGGAGTTACATCAGGGAAGTTTTTGGTTTATCTAGTTACGAAAAAGGGAATTGAAGTCGATCCAACAAAATTACAGGCAATTGTAAATATGCCATCCCCAAGAAATGTCAAGGAGGTACATAAACTGAACGGATGCTTGGCAACGCTTAACAGATTCTTTGCAAGGTCATCGGATAAGTGCAAACCATTTTTTGATACTCTGAAGAAGGGAAGCAAGTTTATATGGAATGAAAACTGCGAGCAAGCCTTTCAAAACATCAAAATATATTTTGCAACTTTACCTGCATTGCAGAAACCGCAACCTGAAGAGATCTTGGCCCTATATATAGTTGCAACAGAAGATGCAGTGAGCGCAGTACTGGTGCGAACAAATGATAAAGTGGAAAAACCAATCTACTACATTAGCAAAACTTTCAACCTTGCGGAAAGAAACTATACCAAGATTGAACAGTTAATTTTAGCACTGGTCTATGCCACGCAGAAGCTGTGCACATATTTTCTAACGCACTATGTACGAGTACCAAGCAAGGCTCCACTAGAATCAGTGTTAAAAATGCAGGAAAAGTGGGAAGAATTAAAAAGTGGAATGCACAGTTGGAACAATTTCACATTCTTTTTGAAATGCAAACTGCTCAAAAGTCTCAAGTTTTGGCAGATTTTCTTGCAGATTTGCCATTAGACGATGATTTTGAAATCCAGGGGTTACCAGGAATGGAAGAGGATGACTCTCAGGACATTTTAGATTCTGTCAATTCACGGAGATGGGAAGTTTTTGTTGATGGATCCCGAAATAAAGAGGGGACAGGAATCGGTATTATAATAACAACACCCACTGGAGAGCGATTAATACATGCTTTTCGTTAAGAATTTGGAGAGCACACCAACAATATAGTAGAATACGAGGCTGTGGTTCATGCCCTCCGGTTACTTACTGAACTAGGAATTACCGATGTACGATTGACAAGTGACTCGCAATTGATAATCCGACAAGTTGAGCTAAAATATCAAGCAATTGATAAAGACTTGATTCAATACAAAGGCCTCGTGCAAAATTTAGCATCCCAAGTTCCCAACATCATTTTTCGCCATTTGTCCAGAGATAAGAATCGTCATGCAGATGCATTAGCGTTTATCTCCTCAATGATCAAAGACCCGAATACATCTGCCGTCAAAATAAGACGAATTTATGAACCATCAATTAAAATATGGGAAGTTGAAAATATGGAAGATGAAATAAGTGAAGATCTTGAGGATCCGGCCGCAAAGAATGATGCAAATATACCCCAAAAATTAAAGGATTGGAGTGTAGAAGAATATTGGAGGATTGCACTGCATCATTACTTGCTAAAACAAATACTGCCAGCGAACGCCAAGGAAGCAAGAAAAATACAATCAAAGTATGTTAACTATCAATTAAGGGATGGTATTTTGTACCGAAAGCTCTTCATAGGACCTCTACTTCGGTGTGTATCACGGACAGAAGGACATCGAATTTTAACAGATATACATTATGGTGACGCTAGCGGGAGACGATCATTAGTCCTCAAGGCAAAAACGTAGGGATATTATTAGGTCACAACGTAAAAGGATGCGGAAGATATGGTCAAAAGATGCGAAGAATGTCAACGTTTTTGTGAAAAAAATCAGAGCGCCGACAACAGAACTCAATTCAATACTTAGTCCATGGCCATTTGCAAAGTGGGGAGTAGATATTGTTGGACCCCTACCTGAAGGAACACGGAAAAGGAAATACCTAATTGTAGCAACAGATTATGTCACCAAGAGGGTGGAAGCCAGGGCATTTGTGCACATTAGAGACTCAGACGTGTTCAAATTCTTGTTTGAGGACATAATTTATAGATTTGGAATCCCAGTGGCAATAGTTTCAGACAATGGACAGCAGCTGCAAGATAAAAATATTGACATGCTTTTTGAAGCCTTCAATATCCAAAACAGAAAGTTAACTCCACTTTACCCCCAGAGCAATGGACATGCTGAAGCTACAAACAAGACAATTGCACTTAATCTCAAGAAGACTCTGGAAAGGCATCACAAGCGATGGTGTGAACAACTTCATAACACTTTATGGGCCTATCGCACCACAAGGAGATCTGCCACCGGGGAGTCACCATTCTTACTTACCTATGGGGCACAATCGGTCATACCAACGGAGATAATATTACCAACTACCAAGATAGAGGCATGGGAAAAGAATTTAAATGAAGATTTAATGCTTGAAAAGTTGGATGATCTAGAAGAAAGAAGAGAAGTTGCATTACAAAAGATGGAGAATTATCAAAGAAAGTTAGCAAGCGAATATGGAAAAAAAGTAAAGCTGCGCCATTTTGTTGAAGGACAGTACGTATTGCGACAAATTCTGGAATATCAAAAGAATAAAAAAGCGGGAAATTTTACACCCAACTGGGGAGGTCCTTATATCATACATGACATTGCGGGACAAGGATCCTATTATTTACGAAATATAGATGGAGAAGTTTTGCGACATCCTTGGAATGCGCAATATCTTTAACCATACTATCCATAATTTTCTATGCAATCGTATAATAATTTATGCTCATACGGGGTAAAGCAAATAAAGGCAAAATCTCATAGGAGACCCATGTAAAAGTCTTAAATATAGACTATTGGGTACATCCGCTAACAAGAGATACCCTATATGACATTAATTATTATATCAACTAATAGGGGCCACATGGGTAATTTCCTCCTGGCCAGAGAGAAATTACTATGTGAAGCGCACCCTCAAAAGGAGCCCAAGGTACAATAAATCCTTGAGGTTTCAAATTATATACTCATTTTATCTTATGATTTTATTGCAGGAAGAAAAGTAAAATGTCAAAGGAATGAAAAGAATATCAGAAAATAATTATTTTTATTTATATGTTATCACAGAACAAAAATGATACGCAGCAAGATACAAGAAGACTTTTAAGGAGCAGGATCAGGGGTAGGAGCTGGGTCAACACTTGAAGCGGGATCAGAAGTTGAAGCAGGAGTAGCACGGGGAGGAGTAGCATGGGGGCAGGCTCGGGAATCACCCTGCGTGGATAGGTTTTGGTCCAACCATCCTTCGCAACCCTATCAAGGGTATTATTAATTGCCAGAGCAATACCCCGTTTCGTCTCGACTTTCATTACTCCATCTTCTCACGTAAGGCAACAAGCGTATCTTCATACGTTTTTATCTTGCCATCAGCTAATGAAGCCCTACTCTCATCCAAAGAAGCTTGATTTTTCCAGTATGCAAGCTTTTCCTCCGTCACGGCCAAGTCGTCAGAGTAGCACTTTACAGTAGTTTGCCAATTAGCATCTGCTTCTTCCGCCTTGGAAGTAATCTGAGTAACTCGGTCTTGCGCCTCAACCAATTTAGTTGTGACTTCCCCAAGTTGCTCATTGGCTTCCTTCAGTTGGTCATTAGCTTTAGAAAGCTCCCTCTCAACCTCAGCAGACGAAAGTTTAACTTTCTTCAACTCCTTATCAGACTCCTCAGCCTTAGCAGCTACTCTCTTAAACTTTCCTTCAAAATCTACATAGAAAATAAAACATTATTAAACTATGTAAAAAATAAGTAAGAATAATTTTTTGATACAAGATAAACTACTTATAGCAAGGGACTCAAACTTCTGTAAATCCCGGACATTTTTATCATTAGAAAGATCAAGAAACTCAAATTCACTCAGAAGTTTAGCATAATCTCTCGTGGATTGTTCAAGATCTTGTTTATATTGCGCAATCTCAACTTCATCTCCTAATCCTCTATCACGTACCAAATTAATCTTCTCAGTGCGGTTATCAAGTTCTTTATGTAAACGCTGAATATCGATATCTCGATGAAGGATTTTATCTGAGAGGCTGCGGACTTGACTTTGAGCTTCCGAAAGAGCTTTGCCTCTAGCATGAGAATCTGCAGTTGCGTTGTCTCTTTCTCTGATGAGCTGCGCCACAAAAGTTGAATGTCTCGAATCATGCTGCGTCCTAGAACGAGAAAACTCAGCAAGGATATTTTTGCGCTCTACACAAAGTTTTCGATTTTCCTCCTCTAATTTTTCTACTCTCACCATGGCCTCAGCAACGCTATCATTATTACAAAAAATAGCAGCATCAAATTCCCCCTATTTGCTAACGAAGTCTTTTTTCAAAGATGCGTACTCCTTCGAGAGTTTTTTATACGCAGCGAGAATCTTATTCCTCTCATCCACCAGTTTATTGAAATTCTCCTTGACTTTTACATTCTCCTCTGTGGCTTTCATTACGTGCCCATGTAAAGACGTGGCTCTAGCCCGTAGTTTAACAACAAGATTTGAATCCCCCTCTGGTCCCATAAAGAATTTCAGAAATATGTGATAAAGAAAAATAAAATAACATAGAAAATGAAGTATTGTAACCTTGGCTTTGAAGAGTAGACAGCTGCTGACGGAGCTCTTTATTCTCCTGCTTTAACTCAGCAGCACCACCCTCCGACAATCGAAGGCGAAGTGAATCAGCCTCCTCTCTGACTCGAGCAAGTTCTTCCTCAGTACTCCTGAGTTTATCCTCCATCATCAGTGAACGAGATTGGAAGAACTTGTACGCAATCATAAAGCAACTCTCATTATAAGCAAGCTGTAAAATCAAAGATAAGCATTAGAATAGAAAATAAAGAAATAAGAATCAATAAATAAACAAATTATGAGAAACATACATGCATAAGGGCCTGCTGCGGACGAGCATACACTCTATTTGCCACTGCAAGTACCTCGGAAAGGGTGGAGGGCACCTCGACGTCGAAGGGGCAAGCTTCACTTGCATTGTCATTTGACCAAGCCTTCATCACCGTATCAAAGGGAACGGAACGCATGTCCGCTCGCAATTTAGCAACGGAAGCGGAACCAGTAGGCTTCGGCTGAGCATCACTAGGAATCAGAAGCAGGTCTTTCTCCTTAAACCATTCGAACGCATCTTCTTCTCTTCCAACGAGATTATCAACATCGCAGACACTCTTGCCTTTTTCTCTACGAGAAACCCTCTCTCCACTAGCAACTGAAGCAGTATACACTTCTTCCTCAGAGCGGGAGACTAACCTTTCAGCGCTCCCAAAAGCACTTACTGCGTTTTCCTGAGGGGAAGAATCAGTAGCATTGATAACAGGGGAATGGGAAGGAATGGATACGTCTGCAGCTGCGTCTTCTTCTGAAGAAGCATGCTCAACTTCCGTTTCGACTATGGTCTCCATCCTAGTAGGAGCATACTCAATCACAACTCCGTTCAACCCAGTCAGGGGCGCAGCTTGCTCCTTGTCAGTCAAATCATCCACGAACTCAGAAAGTACGATGTCATCGACTTGAAACAGAGGAGAATGAGATAGAAAATAAGAAAGGACGGAGCTCGCATCCAGAGGAGATTCAGTATCCGCTGTTTGAGGGGCTTCAGTTGCAACATCACTCAACGCATCAGGACGAGAAGCTATTGGAGTTAGGTGCTGCACCACGCCACCTTCTATCCTCAAAATAGGCTGGCTAGGATGAGGATCAGCCTTAGCCACCTTCTTGCAAGAAGCACGTGGGGTAGCCTTTATTTTCTTCTGACCTTGTTAACATTTACAAGTAAGTTAGCAACACGCAATTCGAATGTTCTGAGTACCTTGTCAATACAAGACGGAGCAGTACCTTTTCAGATGGAGGAGTAGCTTTGCGCTTGGTGCCTACATCAATTTTTAAACTTTCTTTCTCTTCAGGGGGCTGCGTAAAAAAAATTGAGAAAAACAACTTATGCAACACTTAAGATAATGAGAAATGAAAAAATCATTGCTTACCACATCACCATAAGAGAAGTTAAAACCGTCGAAGTTCAATAGCCACGGGCAGTAGGAGGGGAACCGTTCCTGAAGGCTCCGTACTGCGTTTTCCGAAGCTTGGCCATAAATCCAAGGCCCTTCAATCACCAATGGAGTAAGATACCACCGGTAATCATGATCTCGGCGCACCTTTTCAACCAAAGATTCCTCTGTTCCCGGAATAAGATAAATATTCGTAGCATCAATATCATCCAGCAAATGGATCCCATCGCCTCTTGTGCGTCCAGGACCAACACTCTAGTTCATGTAATTTTTATCAGCAAAAGAATCAGAGTAGGACAAATGGAAGTTGTCCACTGTATAATAGGCGCGGTACACAGGATTAGGTGTATAGCAGGTGAAGTTGGTTTGCCCAACGCTGCGCATGCTGCATTCATCCATAATTCTCCACCAGTTTCCATTGTACTGTGCAACTGAACGCATGGTGCTACATTTAGCCTGACTGCGGCTAGCTAGAACTTCAAACTGGTAGGGGCATTGACTGTCATATAAGGGAAACCTTAACCCAGCATCTATCGCACTAGCAGCAATCAGTAATCTTGTGGGAGAATAATCAAAGCTCAGAATCATATTCAAGGAGATCTTGTCTCCTTCAGGGGAATTATAAAGGGAAACGTTAAAATCCTGAAGGACATAGTTCCTTTTGAACTCCTCCATGTCCATATTTTCGAAGCTAAGAAGCTCATGAACCCGGTCACTTTTGGTAGTAGATCTAACAGGAGGAGGAGCAAGACTACGAATTCTCCTGGGATGCACAGGTCTACCATCATCCCTTTTCTTGCCAGCAGAATGCCGGTTACCTTGGGAAGCATGTTTAGGGACACGGCTACTATCTTTACCAGACATGATTAATCTACAGACCAAGAAGAAACAAGATTACAATGATGAAAAATATATAAAATAATGCAAAACTTAACAGAAAAATCAACATGCAAAAACTTTTACAGAAGAAGTCTAATAGTCTCACCAGTAAAAAAAGGATGAAGTTAATCAGCGAAGATTTTTTCTTGGGAAGTAAAAACCTTGATCAACCGAGGAATCTCGAAAAAGTTTAAGGAGTAAAGACTTTAAGAAGAAGAAGAAAGAAGAAGGTTAAAAATGCAGTCAGCTACAAACTTGGAAATCAAAAAGTAATGAGAAAAATGACAAAACTTTCTCTTAAATACTGAACCGGTGAACTGACACGACTGTAAAAAAGGAATTCAAAAGGCGTGAATCCAAACGACGTAACCTCTTGAAAACGTATGAAACCGTCAAAATTCAAATTTATTAGGGGCACAAAACCCAATGGTCATCATTACTTTTTGCCTTTTCGAATTCTAGGCACGTGGGAGAGAAATCCAAAAGACAAAAAGGGGGCAAATTGTAAGGACATAAATTCATCAGTTCCACGTTTTCACATCATAAGAAGGAAATATCATATTATGTTACACCAAGAAGTACAAAGTAAGGACATAAATTCATCAGTTCCACGTGTTCACATCATAAGAAGGAAGTATCATATTATGTTTAACCAAGAAGTACAAAAACAAAATAAGTAATAAAGGAAGACAGCTATAAAACATTTATCACACATCAACTGACACCGGGAGAAGAAAAGTCATCCTAAATTAATGCATATAAGACACGTGGAAAGCGCACAAGAAAAAGTATTATCAATAGACAAAACAATCATCCGCGCTCTGATATCTCTCGCGCTCCACAATCACCCGCGCTCTGATATCTCTCGCGCTCCACAATCACCCGCGCTTTGATATCTCTTGCGCTCCACAATCACCCGTGTTCTGATATCTCTTGCGCTCCACCATCATCCGCGCTCAACTATCTCTTGCGCTCCACCATCATCCGCACACAGCTATCTCATGCGCTCCACAATCACCCGCGCTCTGATATCTCTTGCGCTCCATAATCATTTGCGCCCTGTCATGTGCGCACTACAAATTTCAGTCGAGCAAGAATAGATATGCTCCACGTCAAATTCCACATGTCACACATGCCAACCTCCACATAATAAAGACGAAAGACTAATAAACACTCAATCCAAAGAGGAGCTGTGCAACATCAAGCGGAATTAGTAAGAAGCATTACGAATGGAATAAGAAGAGCTGCGCCCGAAGTCAAGATAAGATCAAACTGGAAGGAGTGAGGAAAAGGGACCCATCATATTTTGCTATAAATACCAACCCCAAAATAGAAAGAGGGGGATAACATGGATTGAAAGAGAAAAACTCTGAAAGAAATTCAAGAAAGGCAAAAAGCTAAGACTAGATTAAGAATTCTATTGAACTAAATTTCTTTAAGTCATTATATTACCATGTGTACAAAATAAGTGTTGATAAATAATGAACTATATCTTCCTGTGGATGTAGGTTTATTAGTTGAACCACATTATATACTGAGTTGATTTTATTTATATTCGAATGATGATTCCCAGCATTATATTTTTCCTGCATCAATTACACTTGATATATTATTATTTTAAACAACTTAAATTTTTTTGGTTGTGATTGACCCAACACCTTTCATGGTTTTATAGTAGCGGGAGTGTATGCATCAATGAAGAAGGTTACCGGAAAGAAGTCGAAAATTATTGGGAGGATCGGACTATGCGTTGGACACAGTTGGTAGACTTTTACCTTATCCCCATAGACACGCGTTTTCTATGTGATAGTAATCCCTGAGAGCCAGTTGTTTACTTGTAGTTTTGTACTACTTATTAGTTATTACCTTTGGGTAGTGATTGGTTGACCGTCACCTACCTCATACAATTCTTACAACTTTTCTTGTTTCTTGTAACCACTTAATAGATTTTTTTAGGAAATGTCAAAATGACAGGACATCACCCGCCATAGCTCTGCCATCCCCTATCGCACCACAAGGCTAATTCCTAATCTCAGACGTGTGGTGGATCTTTCCTTATGTTTACTTTATTATTGGCATGTATACCAATAAAATTCATGTGAGAGTGGGACAATGGTTTTTAGATTACCAGCTGTTTTGTCTTGTGCCTACGGTTTTTAAAACTAAAGCTA
Organism: Papaver californicum; assembly: GCA_023531435.1. NCBI lineage: Eukaryota > Viridiplantae > Streptophyta > Magnoliopsida > Ranunculales > Papaveraceae > Papaver > Papaver californicum. The sequence goes on along the minus strand of JAJJMC010003668.1, from coordinate 1,473,342 downwards.
CCTTAAAAATAATGTAACCAAAGTAAAATTCCCTCGAGGACACGCGCTCTAGGTGTTATCCGGTGGATTGCGACTGAAAATGATGGTTTCCTATCGTTTGCTCCATTTTTTCTCCTTATCCGACAATTTTGTTGCAAGTGAGCGTCATACATATGACATATGGACCGGACATGGATTTTGGATTGAGGCTTAACCAAAACTCAATTTATTTATTTATTTATCTATTTATTTATTTATTTAGATTCAGGTACTGATCCGGGTTTAAGTCCCAAATATCCCTTTTATAGGTCCGTGTCTGATATGGACATGTTCGAGTTTAGCTTCTTTAGAGCAAAGGTACCGGGTAATCTTATTGTCTCACTTTTTCCAAATGGAGTGACTATCAGTTTGCTCTAATTTAGTTCTACAATGGAGTATGGACACTATCAACCCTCCTTTCGCCCCAAATTCTTTCATACTTTCCTTTGTACGAAAGAGTGGTTGGAGGTGGACACTACTCTACAAACAGTATTTCGCGTGAGAAAAGTAAAGGTGAAATTGGATGTTGTATATGCCGTCCGCTATAAGTATTCTTTTTTATCTTTTTTTTGAAACGAGTGTCTCGAGACGACACATAATATGTCGTGTAGCTTTTTTTATTATTATGTGTCCATCTTGCGAACTTTGCCATTATTAGTAAGAAGACAATAATTTTTATCTTTTTTTGTTGAGTCTTTTGCTCTAAAGACATGTATCCTCCTTCAACAGGTTGCGTACGTGGCTAGTTGCTCAAGTAGGTTTTATGACTATAAAATCTGGTTGTTATTGTCTTCTACGCATCCTTCCCAGACGAAATAGTTAAATTCGGAGAAATCGGAAGGCGCTACCACATAGTTAATAATGAGTTAAAAATTTAATGATTCAATGTGATATCAACACTTCTTACGTTTTTATGAAATTCTCCTTATCTGTCTAATTCCTAAGTAAACAAGAGACGAGAACAAGATTCATAGGAATTTATACATAGATAGCTAAAAAAAATATACACTTAGATAATCATCCAATCATAATGTTAACATTTAAATTTAAGTTTTTCTATGTTTAATGAATATTTGTTAAAAGTCAGTTGAGAATCATTGTGATTTTCGTATAAAATTTACTAAGTTCCCATTATTTCCCTTGGTACCAACGTACACACTCCTTTATGGATTTAGGTTAAAAAAATAAGATTTTATATCTTTATTATTTTTGGAAAAATTATTATTTTTGGGAATGTTCTTGATTTTGGTAAAATAAAATTATCTACGAGGGTATAATTCATCACTCATCACCCTTGTCTCTTGTGGCATTAGCTCTAGGTGAATGGAGTACTTTATACCGAAGGCAAAGCTATTGAAACTTCCGAGGATTGCCTCTATAAGTGAGAGCACAACCGGTAGTTTCATGTACTGTGCTGGATCATACTAATCGGTATAATAGCATAACACATCATGTGTCACAGATAAACATGTGGAATAACACATCATATTAAAAAAGCATATCATAGTTTGTATAAAATCCTACGTAATACGGGATAATAAAACAGTTTTATGTATATTTCATAAAAAAATATTTATTCTAACTAATTATTGACATTTTATATTCGATATGTTGAGTTATTTCTATGACAACACATATAATATCTAAAATATTAATTTTAAAAAAATAAAATAAATGTATCAGACACAACACGACACGTAGTAAGGTGGACACGCCTCTTAATGGGTTGTGCTGGATTGTGCCGGCCCGTTTTACACTTCTAAATTTGCTTGTTGTTGGGAGCATCAGCATCATATACGGAGGATATTCAAGCAATAACTTTACTTAGTGCATCTCTCAAGTGTATTCAAATTTTAAACCAAGACGGCAACACTAACAACAACAAAAATGAAAAAGAAAGAGAGAAAAAAGGGGTCGATAGAAGATATTATCGTAGTGAAACAGTTTCTTACAGATGGTGTATACAAATGGTTGTTTTTTTCACATACAAATTGCGTGTTCTTTTTTGGCCTGATCTTGACATGTTTAATCAATCGTCTCTTTAAAATACACTTTTATATCATTACAGGGTAAGAAAAGAACCATTTCCACTCAGAAACAGAACTGATAAATGAACTAGAGAATTGGTAATACTGGTGCTTCATGTTGATAAAAGACTTATGTGTATAGATCTAAGAGAGATTAGCAGCAGCACATTCTGGAGGCAGGCCCTGAGGAAAGCGCTTTGTGTCAGTACAATAGCTGTAGATCATGTAGTTATTTTGTGCCCATCTCATCTTCTCTTGGTTTGTTGAATCCAGTTCTTGTGAAAACCATGCATTGTTGCCGGAAGAGCTAGACTGTGAACCACAAGAAGAGGCACTTGATGAACATGCAACACATGCATCGGCATTGAAGTTCGATACGAGGCGGTGATGGGAGCATGAGACCAGTCGGTTATTATGAGGCCTCCCCTGGTGGCCCAGTCATCTGCGTTCCATAGACTAGAGTAAATCCTCATGGGTTGGTTCTTTGGGAAGGGAACACCAATCGCTTCAGAGTTTTTAAATTCTCTAATTGGAGTATCATCAACAGAAAAGCTGAGGAAGAGAAAAAGGATTAATCAGTTTCAATACAAAATAGAACAGTAAGCAACATGCTAATACTTGAACAAAGTTAATTTGAACAATACAATTGGGAATTTACTTCGTTGGGGGTTCCACAGGATTGAGTAGGTATGAAAATCAGCAGTTGGGTCGAACCAGAGATGGAATAGCTCTCTCTGTTTCCTTTTCCTTGGCTGAACACACTGGTGTGTAGAGTACAAGATCTCCGCTAAGATTACCCAAGAACTCAAAGTCGATTTCATCGTGTGTTGGCCCTTGTGAAGATAACTGCATGACAGGAAATTTCATCAGAGCAAAGAAAGTTGGTAGATGGCAAATGGTACTAAAAATGGAGTGCAAAAATGGGACTGAACTCTGGTGATATATTTGGCTGAAAAAGAAAATATAGCTGTGTTGCGGAATGCTTACATAGTAGGCAGTGACAGTACCAGCAGAGCTGCCGGGTACAAGTTTAATTTGCATATCAATCTTGCCAAATAGGTATTCGTTCTTGGATTGAAAACCGGATCCAGAAGGTTTATCGAGAGAAAGAGTAAGAAGTTGTCCATTATCGAGTATCTTACCACGACCATCACCCCAAGTTATATCCATATCTCGGTAGAAATTACCAGCAGCAGATGCAAGTATGCCGTAACATGCCATGAGAAACTTTTATATTTCAAATACGAATGAGATAAGTGGATGTGTTTGTTGTAAAAGAAGCAGCACATTCATGGTTTTATAGTAGTGGTAGGAATGGGTGTTTTAGTGAGGAAAGTTACTAGAATGAACTTGAAAAGGTTTGGAGTAACAAGTTATGAGTTGGCAGTTGGTACACTTTTAGTTTTCTCCCCATACATTCATACGCGCTTTTGAAAACTTTGTCCTTCCTTGAGCTAGGTGTCTGTCTTTTCTATAGCGATTGGTTGACTGTGACCTACTCATAATATTCTTGCCACTTCTTTTTCTTTCAAAGAAGTTACGACCACTTAGAAATCTTCAAGAAATGATTTTAAAAATGAATCAGCATCACCGCCGTGGTATTACCTTTCCTACTGGAACACATGACTTATTCCTTCACTATCGGAGCTGCTAACATGGCTACACATGAATTAATCTTAGGATGAAGCTTCAATCCAGGCCATGACGTATTTTTGAGTAAGCGTCATGTAAAAATTGCGGGTGTTACATTCTTACCACCTTCAAAAAATTTCGTCCTCGAAATTTAACTCAAAACTGTTGTGGACAAGCTTCATCGATTAAGGTTTCCTATGCATATGTCCCATTCCATGATGCACAAAAATCTCGCAAGAGTCCGATGTTTGTTAATGAGCACAAATTAGAACCTTTTGAATATGCATCTCATACCGCATCCCAGAATCCTAATAGGGCCCACAATTTGCCATAAACGCCAATTGAGACCTTCCGAACATACGTCCCATACCGCATGATCGAGGATCAACAAAGGTTTTTATAAATTTAACGAGAAAACTCAAATTGGATCCCTAAACATGCGTCCCATACCACATGCTCAAGAATGCAAAAGAATTTACTCAACACGAGATCTTAAGTGGACGTCCCATACCATACACTTAAGAGTTCCCAAAATTCACATAGGTTGAAAAGGCTCATCGCAAGTTTATAAATAGTTTCTAGCGTAGTACTGTGAGGACCAAACTCTAATGCCAGTGCAGTCGGATGCAAGCCATCGTCCCGGACGATCTTCCACTCGTAAGTGGGTGCTAGCCGACCTGAAATCACACACCGCGCCACACGGGTGAGGGGTGATCAGTCCCAGTGCCAAGGGTAGTCAGATACCAGCCACCGTTCCATACGGGTTTCCTCGCAAACTCACAGCACACTCGAACGCGTCCAAATCTTAGCGGAGTAACTAGTGAGTTACAATTTCTTTTGTATAGGCACTTGGCCTTATTTATCCATTCTATTTTCGCAGAACTGTTGGCCTACTCTTCCAACTTTTCCATTTCCTTTGAAGGAAAATTTTGTAGTCATAATACAAAATGCTCACCGACGAGTCCAAAACTCACAGTCCCTAGTGTTTTTCTCGGAACTTGCTCTGATACCATTTGTCACGGACCGAAAAATTCCGCCTCCGGCGCGCTGCCCTGGGCAGGCCAGAACTCTCCGATGCGTGATTTAAAAGAGAGTCACCGGACCTAAAAGCCTAACTTCTCGCTGGAAAGTGCATGTAAAATTTTATTTTCGAAGCCTACCTTGTAAGCATTATACTCGAAACGTAGTTCCCACATCATTCAAGCTACGTTTATACCGTTCCTGGCATATTTGCCTTTCCGAACATGCTTTGCAAGCATGATACTCAAACCGTAGTATCCATATCGTTCCAACACACCCTTGTCCTACAAAGGGTGCAAGGCCATTAAAGCCCATGGTGAATGCCTTTTACTAGCATACTATTCCAACTTACCCTCATTATACCAAGGGTTGAAGGCTATACAAGCTAATGGGGATTCCTTTGGAAAGCATCACATAATTTCGCTTTATTGTCCAGGCCTAACTCATGCCTTGGACCAACACCTAGGCTATTTCAATCCTAAGCTTTTGCTTCATCAATTTTACTTCGACCATGCGGTGGAGCCTGCACTTATCTTGTTCTTGCCAAGAGTGCAACATCCAGGCACATGCCATTCCATGCCGCGACGGTTCCAAGGAAGTATGAACAATCCATCGAATGGAATTGCAATTACCTCATCAAGTGTGGCAACAATCATCTCTTGCTTAGCATTGCCGATCCAAATGATATGAGTTACCATAATGTCGCAACCATCTCCCAAATTAGATGATATGAGCGACAAGGTGTTGTACCTCAATGCATTACATTGCGGCTGCCTACGTACCCAACCCGTACCTTGATGGGATCAAGCATGACCGTAGTTCATCAGAGGGTGAATTCGAAAGGGACAAGCAACTTAAACCTATTAAGGCAAAGCCAACTTCGATTCCAACTTCATCGCAAGGCCAAAGGCAAAGCAAATCCTAGTTCGTGTAGTCCAAAGGGCTTTCGCAAGGTATGCACTAGCTTGTGCATAACTATCGCTATTTATTATGTAAATATGCCTTATCAAGTACGTAACACGATCGAAATATGCTTTCGCATAATTCAAGCTTCATCGCTAAGCTACCAGCATATTGATGCTTATGCATCAAGTATGCTCCAACGTATAGGCTACTTCGCATATCTACATGTGCATTACCCCTCATGCACATTCAAGCTTCATCGGTTAAGCTACAAGCATATTGATGCTTATGCATCAAGTATGCTCCAACGTATAGGCTACTTCGCATATCTACATGTGCATTACCGCTCATGCACATTCTAACAAAGCTCCCTCCCTATATATGTTGTATTCGCAATTCTACAAACAAATATTAGAAAGGTAGGGGTCATCCATCGACTGCAAGGCCACAAAGGAAGATTTCTTGCCAAAGCCAAGCGAAGCATTCTCATGTAAGCTACAGTTAAACATGTTGATGAGCATCAAGTATGCTTCATCGTATAAGATACATCGCATTTATATGTACATTACCGCTCATGCACATTCAACCAAAGATCCCTCCCTATATATGTTTTATTTTATTTCCACAAATAAATATTTGAAAGGTAAGGGACATCCATCAACTGCAAGGCCGAAAATGAAGATTTCTTGCCAAAGCCGAGCATTCTTGGCTCAGTGATGCATTCTCGATAATGCATCACGGCGTAATAGTGCCTTAACACTATGATGCATTTATCGAATAGCGACATTGGCTCGGTGATGCATTGAATCATGCATCACGGCATAATAGTGCCTTAGCACTATGATGCTCCAACTTATGCAACTTCGGCTTAGTAATGCATTGGATCATGCATCACGGCATAGTAGTGCCTTAGCACTACGATGCTCTCACTTACGCAACTTCGGCTCGGTGATGCATTGGGTCATGCATCACGGCATAATAGTGCATTTGCACTATGATGCTCCAACTTATGCAACTTAGGCTTAGTGATGCATTGGATCATGCATCACGGCATAGTAGTGTCTTAGCACTACGATGCTCTCACTTACGCAACTTCGGCTCGGTGATGCATTGGGTCATGCATCACGGCATAATAGTGCATTTGCACTATGATGCTCCAATTTATGCAACTTCGGCTTAGTGATGCATTGGATCATGCATCACGGCATAGTAGTGCCTTAGCACTACGATGCTCTCACTTACGCAACTTCCGTTCGGTGATGCATTGGGTCATGCATCACGGCATAATAGTGCATTTGCACTATGATGCTCCAATTTATGCAACTTCGGCTTAGTGATGCATTGGATCATGCATCACGGCATAGTAGTGCATTAGCACTACGATGCTCTCACTTACGCAACTTCGGCTTGGTGATGCATTGGGTCATGCATCACGGCATAATAGTGCATTTGCACTATGATGCTCCAACTTATGCAACTTCGGCTTAGTGATGCATTGGATCATGCATCACGGCGTAGTAGTGCCTTAGCACTACGATGCTCTCACTTGCGCAACTTCGGATTGGTGATGCATTTGGTCATGCATCACGGCATAATAGTGCATTTGCACTATGATGCTCCAACTTATGCAACTTCGGCTTAGTGATGCATTGGATCATGCATCACGGCATAGTAGTTCCTTAGCAATACGATGCTCTTACTTACGCAACTTCGTCTCGGTGATGCATTGGGTCATGCATCACGGCATAATAGTGCATCTGCACTATGATGCCTCCTCGGATACGCATCACGCATAGTAGGGCCTTAACACTATAATTCGAGGTCAAGTCATCCACACCCTAATGCACATCTAGGTAATCTTTATAATCTTAGGATGAAGCTTCAACGCAGGCCATGACGCATCCTTGAGTAAGCGCCATGCAAAATTTGAGGGTGTTACAATATCACTCGGGTACCTCATCGCCTCAAAGATATTAAAGCGTATAACTTCTCCATCAAACTTCATAGTCAATATGCCATTTTGGACATCAATCTTCGTTCCAGTGGTACTCATGAATGGTCTACCCAACAACAAAGGTGTGGACTTAGATGAACTCTTATCACTCATGTCTAGAAAGTAAAAATCCACCAGAAATATTAGTTGATTAACCTGATCCAAAACATTCTCAACAACCCCTTTCGAGTAAACATTGGATCGGTTAGCAAGTTCAAGAACTACACCGGTCTCTTTAAGAGGACCAAGATTTAGGGAATCATAAATAGAAGTAGGCATAATATTAACAGACGCTCCTAAATCTAGCAAAGCTCATGTAAACCTGGTTTTACCGATTGTGCACGGTATCTTGAAACTACTTGGATATTTCAATTTAGGTGGGAGTTTATTTTGAAGAAATGCCGAAGCATTCTCCTCCACACTCATAACTTTATTACTGTTTAATTTTGGCTTGTTCATGCATAACTCCTTCAAAAACTTTCCATGGCGGAACTTGCCTAATTGCTTCAATGAGTGGAATATTCACTTGGACTTGCTTAAAGATGTCCCAAATCTCTTTGTATTGAGATTTCTTCTTAGGCTTGGCACAACGACATGGTGGAGTAGTAAAAGTAGGCACAATATCCTTAGGTTTGCCGATTGAGGTTGGATTTTCCTGGGAAGACATGGTTAACGCCTATGATTGGGAAGACATGGTTAACGCCTTCTACAAGAAGTACTTCTTCGTCTCCGAGCAGATCACCCTATCATACCTGGGAAGAATGTTCCAGAGGAATAATGAGAACCCCAATGAATATGTGAAAAGATTCAGAATATAAGCATTGGATTGCCATGATCCGAATGTGACGGAACATCAACTGGTGGAGCTCTGCATTAATGGTATGATCCATGTTTATCATGCCATTCTAGAAAATTTACATTTTCATACTTTCTCTGAGTTACATGAAGCCGCAAAACAATCCGACAAAACTGTTCCCGCCCTCTTGGAGAGAACTAGACCAGTAAGAGAAGAAATTCATGGAGACACAGTGGAAATCGACGGATAATCAACTAACAGTACAACATTCAACCATCAATTAATGTTGTTAGTAACGAGGGACCCAAGAGAAAATCTTCATCCCAGTAGGAATCACAAACTAAGCGTCTTCCTTCCACCCTAGCCGTGAACCAGGGATCAAACCAACAAGTCACTCGCTCCCAAGGCGCCTCTAAGGGGCCACGGCAACAACAACAACAACTGCAAGAGGAGGACATAAATCCTGATATGCCCCGATTTTCCAATTCCCATGAAAGAGGTCCTTGAATTATTGGAGGCATGGGTGTAAGAAGGGATCATCAAATTACCACTTGTACAACACCCACCTACTCCACAGAAAATGGTCGACCCGAGATACTGTCGTTTTCATCGATTTGTCAATCATCCCACCAGCGAGTGTAATGGTTTAAGTCGTATCTTCAAGGAGAAAATAGAATCAGGGGAATTGCGGATGGGTACTGAAGGGATAACAAAAATCCACTGAAGGGATCACCAAACATCTCAATCATTAATAGAGCGCATGTATGAACTTCTCCACTTTTCAAAGGACCAGCGTAAAGATCTTTTTGATGCCCTCAATCGATTCGTATCTGGTGAAAGCCTACCATCCCTTACTGAGAATTCCTACGCCAGGGAGGGGCCCTCCTTAGAAAATATAACGAATCAGAATGATGAAGGGATGACCGGGGACTTTTCACCACGGCAAGTCTCAGAGGTACTAAGTTCAGAAAGACATTAATTGATGCATGGATATCAATATCATCAGCGTCACGACCTTAAAAGCAGCAGGTGTGACTCGATAAAAAGCTACACGCTCGCCAATGACAGTCAAAGACCCTAAGGGAACAACCAGGGACGTTTATGGATACATCATTTTCATAGTTGCGGCAGGGACCACTCAAAAAAGTACCAAGTTTCATATTGCAAAAAGGGAGGCTTGATTACAATATGATCCTGGGACGTACTTGGCTCCAACAATCAACAGCCATCATAAGAGCTCATCCAGGAGTCCCGCCTAGAGATAAACACCCTATTCCTAGAGGCAGACCCAGCATTAGCAAGGATTTTCCTATGTACCTAGAAGAATACCAATTTCTCAGAGCCATGATGGGAGACCAATCGCTGACCGAGAGTGTATCAGCTTATGTCAAACGATTACGCACTCAGGTAGCTCTTACCCAATTTGCTTCTGTATCATTGAGTCATCCTCACATGTCATCAAACTGGGGACTAGACGACGGCAGCCACGCTTTAGCCTATCGTTACGAATCGACGACTACTTCATCTCAAAGCATCAAGACGCCACCATCCCTCTAACTGGGTGGGACCTTACAGAGTCTCACGGGCTACCCGTGGCATCTAATATAGACTGATTACCACATAAGGTAAACCTGTTACGACAGTTATACAACGCAAATGGCTCAAGGATTTCGACTGAACATCGCATTATGATCCTTATTTCCTTGTTTTCCTTCATGTAGTATTTATGATTCCTCCAAAATACCTACGAGTATCACTATGGGCGTACTTAGGATTTTAATTTCATTAATCAAGTAGAATTATCATTTCATTTTTAAAGAAAATCTTTATGAATTACCTATCCGAACCAACTCACATGAAAATCCTTCGAAATGCATAAAGATTTGAATCCAAACAAACTTTTGAAAAATAACTCAAGCCCCTCATAAACATACTTTCACCCCTCATATCTCGAACCCATCCTTGAATTATTTTCGAGGCTTTCATGAATTCTCAACAAGATAGAGATCTACATATGTGCTGAAATCTTATCAGGAGAAAAGAATTCGCGTCTGTGCCAGGGACGCCCCAATCACCAATCCTGGGATTATCTACAGAAAAGAGGTAAAGCATTATCCATATAGCTTTACGTAGGCGGATGAAACGACAGTTCCCCCGACATACGAATACTCGGGGAGAGTCCTGCTGGAGCCAAAGTAAACATTAGCATTTGTACCAGGATACTTACTGGGAGTACTACCTTCAACAAGCACGCAATCAAAGGTCCATCCATGTTCTTCAGTATAAGGAGGGCATTATCTATATCGGGGTCAACGGTACTTGTTTCCCTCTGACAAGTTCAATCTTTTGATTTTGATTATTCTCCCATAGAAGTAGAGAGATTTGGGCAAATCGAGTCATAATGTTTCGAACATAAAATTATCGATCATGAACCATAAAACTTGTCATACATGCTCATAAACATAATATACAATCATTAAAAATTATTATTCAATGGATTATATGAATCGGAACAATCACAAGACGCTTGACAAAAAACGCCCATGAAGCAATTTTAATACCTCTTGGAACTCTAAATCTGACAACGATTGGTGATGAATTTGGGCATGGTTTTTATACCAAAAGTTTCGTATATAAGTATACTACAACGTGTTAAAAGGGTGTATCAATCGGATAAATGAGCTAAGAGTTATGGCAAAAACGGCTAGCGGAGTCAAATCTGTCAGGATTTTTCCTGGACACTTCCCGAGTTCTAATGTTCAGTCGTTTTGACGCCCCAAACAAGCTCAAAACCTGGATTTCTCCCTATTGGGTTGTAGAAATCATCCAAAACGGAAGTCGTATGAAGATTATATGGCGTTTTTCCCAAGCATTATACTTCTGAAAAATTTATGACGAAAATTGATGAAACTTTTTAATAAGGATTGTTTATCCATTAATTTCAAGAAGGGAAGACAATAATGCTAACTTACGAGAAGTACTAAATATTAATATGGTTCCATCATAACTGTCATACACGGAATGCTTAATTCAAAGAAGACATCTACGAAAATAGGAAAGGAAGTCTAAATTAAAACTTAGTCAGAAGACTCCGAGTCTGAGTCAGAGTCGTGCTCATCGTCACCTTCTTCATCAGAATCATGTTCTTCCTGATCTTCCTCGGATTCTTCTTCTTCGTCTGAACCAGCTTCAAGGTCTTCTACTGCATAGTCACCTTTTGGAATCCTGTCAGGGTCCTCCTCCGAATCTTCCTCGGTCTCCTCTTAATGGTCGGAAGGACCCGCCTGCATGTCGAACCAACCGTCAGCACGCTTAGCTTTCACGGTCGGCCTCGGTTTCAAACAAAGATTCACACTCAAACTCATATGCCATATTAGCTTCACGATCCTCCTCATAATTTGATGATAAACCTAAGTTATATTAAAAAAGTGCCTTTAGGTCCAATTTCGACGAAAAGATGTATTCCCCTGGGATATGAAGGCCCAATCTCTAAGGGGCCGCATCCGCATCAGAATCAGGAGCCACACCATATGGATGAACACCTCGTTCCATTTGTTCAGTTTTATCTCTTCTCGCAACGACTTGAAAGTGTTGCTTCTCCATAAAAGTTGTGAGTTTATCATCATCAACTTTTTTCTTCTCCAATTCATCTTTGTGTCCTGCTTCTTCTTCATCATTAATTGCAAAACAGAGATCCAGAGCATATAGACGAGTTTCCTTCAAACGATCGAGGGGCATACCTCGAACAAGTTTCGTGGCTTTGTTCAAAGAACAACTGATTTTCGAATGTACTTTTTGAAGAGAAGCCACCTTCATATTTTTTCCTCTACAACCTAGATTCTTGCTTGAGGGATTAGAGCTATGGTTTCGATCAGGAATTGCCATTATCTACAAAAACACAAAATAACGAGAAAAAGAAATACTTCAGCAAGAAAGAAAAGAAGATTTACCGGAGGATCTAGTCCATTAATCAACAAAATAAACTTACTGGTATTCTTGTTGTTGTCGTCGAAAAGAAAATTACTTCGCTCCAGAAGAACAATGCTGAAGCTAGGGTTTTGATAGAATAATATTCTCAGTATTGTCAAGATATACATATATATATATGTGTGTGTGTGTGTGTGTGTGTGTGTGTGTGTGTGTGTGTGTGTGT
>JAJJMC010003668.1:1425999-1460790 GCA_023531435.1 Papaver californicum | reverse complement strand
GTGTGTGTGTGTGTGTGTGTGTGTGTGTGTGTGTGTGTGTGTGTGTGATATGTGAGAAATATTTGGAAACCCTAGTTCGGTTGTATAATGAGATTACTATCGGGGAAAAACCTAGCTTATCTAAGTTAGTGATTCAAAAAAAAAGGGTAGAAAAGATAGGGACGTGCTTACCTTATTCGTAGTCGGTGACACCCTATTACTTTTTATTTTCAATACCTTTCTTTGCTAAAAGAAATTGACGTGAAGAAAAGGGAGGGAGACATATATATAGGCGTCAAATTGAAGAGTCCCTGTCCAGCTGGGAAACCTAAGAAAAAAGAGAAGAAAGTGGCGCAAAGTGGTTTTCTCTTTTGGCCGCGTCAATTTTTCGGTCTTCCCACCCGTGGAATCAATATTCCAAGCAGGGACAAGGGCACTTATTATCCACAACCAAATTTCACGTTAAGCGGTGTAAATCTCAATATCCCAGAAGCTAAGTATATCTTCCTCTACTCTTAAAATTTAAATTATGCATATATAATTATTGAAAGCATATTGTCACCATCTAGTGCTTACTGTGCAACATTAATGTTCCTCACTAATCAGGGGACCTAATGTAGATAGTGAGTTTTTGAAAATGGATAAAGTTGTAAAATTGTCTTTGCTAAGCAACAAGGATACATATTGCGCATATTTATGCGCATATGCTTAATATAGAATATTGTGCTTCTTCTTATATTCTGCAAGCGAATTAAGAGCACAGGTTCTTTCTAAACATCCTAAATTTTCCTTGTAGCCTCATCAATACTCATAATATTCATGTCGTATCGAACTAGTCTCAAGTCGCATAAATTCCACAGCTGAATTCCTTCAACTTACCTCGAATGCGCATCGATGTTCTAGCAACATCCATTAAACTCGGGAGTAGCAAATACTTAAATCCTGAAATAAATTATAGGTTAATGCTTCATTCGCAACGAATGTTCCTCAAATTGCTCTTCTAAGCACAAATATGCCACTTTAGCACTTTGCTTAAATAAAAGCCATAAATAATGTGCCACTCCTCTTGGATGCGCCACAACTGAGAAACAACGCCGTAGAAGGCGCATTAAACCTCTCATCTAGGCTAAACCTAGCCTTTTCTCATACTAGACATAAGTTAGCACCAACTATTTGGCTTAGCTCCCCATTGGCACCAATTAGCCACAATAACGCTAAAAACGCTAACTTCCTGGCTCTAAACCCTAGCGCCTGAAAAGTGCTAACTAACCAAAAATGGTCTTAACTATCACATTTTAGCCTAATAAGGCCTCAGCCAACACAACACCCCCTTGGCACCTCAACTCTAGCACTAAAAGTGTTAACCCTAATTCTAGCACCAAAGCGCTATCTTTCTTGGTTAGATCTAGATTGACGCGTCCTCGAGTACCGGACCATCTATCCTAATGCGTCTTGGCTCCAAATGCGCTCCTAGCTCAGATGCATACCTAGTTGGCTCCAGCGTGTCCCAGCTGCCAAGGCCAATGCATCTCCAAGCTAACACGTCCCTGCCAGGCCAAAGCATCTCCGGCCAATGCGTCTCCAAGGCTTAATGCTCCCCTAGCTCCTCATCGTCTTTGACATTCTCCTTGGCACCCTTGACTTTTAGCGCGTCTCTAGCCTACAGCCCAGCGCATCTCACGGTGGCCTATGCGCCCATAGCTTCTCCGATGCGCCCATGCTCTGATGCGTCCCTTGCAAGTCTCAGCGCCATGGCCGATGCCCCTGGCCTCCTATGCGTCTCTATCAATCCTGGCGCGTCTCCTAGCTTCATATGTGTCCCTAGCGTCCTCCATGACTTAGCCAATGAGTCTCAAGCTCTAGTACGCATCTTGGCCTAATGCACTCATATTTACCGACTTAGCACAAGTACATTGATGCTAAAACCTTAGTGCTAACTACACAATTGAAGTGCTAACTTCAAACCTTCTTGATACTAATCTCCTAGCCCTAGTACAATTAATATTATTAGAAGTTGTACATATTGGTCTTACTTCTGAGACATCAACACACTAGCCTCTTACATTAAAAGAGTTAGCACATTCGTATTTTGCGTTAAGTAGCTAGTGTTAGCTTTGCTAGCTATTTTCCTCAGAAATATGCCTTTCTTCTGAATATAGGTCCTACATTGAATCTTATACGAATTCTAATAGGTCTCCTTGCTTAAGGATCCCTCTACAACATTTGGCCTCAAATGCCTCTCTGACTTACGATAAGTCGCTTCTGAGCTAATACTTAGTCATCAAATATGTCATGTTACTTTCAAGTAAGTACATGGTCACTAAACTCCCCAGACTCGACACTAATCAGTATGACTGTAAATCTAGTGAGTCACACAACTTGTCTCACTGGCTTAGCAAGTCATTTGACTTGACTTGATTATATCAATATCATAATGGCTTATGACTCTACTATTTCCACGAGATATCAAATACAACATGGGGGATTCTCATTGGGTATTGGTCTGGCGGTCTACGGCATCGTGGGTGGTGGTACCACCTCCACGAACAAGAAGGTAACAAGTAGTGGGCGATTACATAGCAGTTGAGAGGATGAGGAGTGGTGGTCAGATAGGTCTTCCCTACTTTTCGGGCACCATCCCACTACAATCTCCATAATCATCACTTATCCACCTCTCTCTAACTTCCATGACTTACGAGAAATCAGTGTGTCTCCTCTGAACTATAAATAGATGATTCTCATCTATTCGAAACAAGAACAGACAAGATACTCATTCTGGAGAACAAAACTTACAGAATTAGTGATTCCTCTCAGATAATCCATTTTCTTCTTCATACTTTATCATACTGATATTTTCTCAACCTTCTTTGTTTTCCTCCCCTAAGACCTATCCAAATCCTTTCCATTTTTATAATCGAAACAGGAGGTGAACGGCCACTTCTTGGTTTAGGCTCGTCATGTTCAAGCTTGATCTCTCGAACCTACCTAAAATTACCATTTTACAGTATATTTGTTTTCACTCTAAAACACATATATGTGGGAAGCAGTAACCAAGAAATAGCCATTGACCGAAACTCAATTTCCGTAAAGTAGCATTCTGGTCCACTGTTTAAGCTTAATTTTTATACTTTATACACGGTGGACCCAAAAATCTAATCAAGTTTCCGCTATTACCCCATAGTGGGTGTTTTTTTTTGTGGCCCTCGGCTTGGCTGTAATATACAGCCATAGCCAAGAGAAACAAGCAACCATAGGTCCACAGTGCTTGGCTTAAAGTACTACAAGATCACCCTGTATGTTAATACACCAAATATGAAGCTAAAACGAGATACTGTACATTATTAAGATCCTAATGATGAAGTCATGAAACTGTGGTTAAGCGTCAGAAAAGAACAACCAGATAATACTTAGAAAAGAACGACCAAACGATACTTATACAATCAGTATGGTAATAGTAAAGAAGAAACAACTGGTGCTTAGCGTATCTTAGGTAGAAACGACCTTGTCGGGCTCTTCATAGATACTCTCGACCAAGTTTCTGGAAATCACCGATTGGAAGATCTTATGCTTCCAATAAACTATGCAACTCAGACCAGTGTACAAAAGAATGAAAACAAAAGCCAGAGTGAGGGCGGATCCACTCGCACTACTATCCACTCACACTATTATTCTAACGCTGGGTAGGCCTCATATAAAGTACATAGGCATCAAGTTAGCCAGGTATTAGAAAAAGAGGAGTTTTGGAATCGGTTAGCCTCTCTGCATTTGCCAGGGCTCTATCCAATCCTTCTTGGATATTTTTATTTCCTTGTCAATTGTTATTCCAGGTGGATGTATTTATCTATATAAGCTATAGAATGAAGAACAACTACAGCTCAGATTATAAAGAGTGAACCAACTGAAATCTTGTTACTAATAAAAAACTTGCTGATAGTAACTGGAACTAAAAACTACAATTTTCACACAAAATTCAAATACAGCCACCAGCATTTCCTCGTTAAAAAGTTCAAGCACCTGACCCTACTACTAAACCCAATTTTCTAGCAAGTCACCACAGAGCTGGAAACCTACTACTAAACCCAATTTTCTAGCAAGTCACCACAGATAGTTGGAAACCTAGATAATTAGAAAATCCAGAACAAACAAGTCCTTACATAAATGTCAGAGATGTGCTTTGGTGTGTACTTTATCACATTCGATCTTCTCTCTTCCGTGGGGCACAAGTGATAATTTCATCCACCCTGAGAATCATCTCTGCAGCTTCAGTAGCAGATAGCAGAACATTCTGTTTAACCTTAAAAGCCTCTGATATCCCCAGTTTCTCCATGTCCCCTACCTGCTTATAATCCAAAAACTTGTAAGCGAAGAGCAGTGACTAGATCTTAACAAACTGGATCACATTAACTGGCCTCCCAAGAACACGTGAAAGTCCTAGTTAATCAAGAAACCTTATCAGATTGGGTTTGATATTTGTTTCATCAAATACCCTAATATCTGACCCCAAAAAAAGTGAAAGCAAGCAGAAGTAATACTTATTTATAGTTGTTTTGCTTTAATCGAAAGAAGGAAAAAAAAAAAAAAAACTTACGGCTCCAGTGATGACATCAATCCCAGCATTGCTTTCCTCCTGGTGGTGCTCAGCCCGAAGCTGAGATATCAACTCGGCACTATCCAAACCTGCATTGTCTGCAATAGTTGTTGGAATGGCCTGGAGAGCTCTGGAAAAAGCCTCTATGGCATGTGACCTTTTTCCAGGAGTCTTACGTGCCAACTGGTCAACCTCCTTTGCCATCACCATTTCAGGCCAACCACCTCCAAGCAAAACCCTGCTATCGACTACTGTCTGGGATAGCACGCACAATGCATCATGAAGAGACCTCTCTGCCTCATCAAGAACATGAAAACTGCAACAGAAGAAAAATAAATCAAATACCAAAAAACAAAAAACTTTACCTAGAATTATTAATTTTAAAATACACATTGTCAACTTCGAACTTTCAGCATCTTAGAAGAAAAGACCACATCAATACATTTTATCTACTGTAAGTCTAAGAGAGACTCCAACAGTCACAAAATATAACCATAACACGTACTGATCTAAGCTGTCGAAGGTAACAAGGTAAAAGAAAAATACCTTGCACCTCTCAATACTATGGTACATGCTTGACCCATCTCGACGCCAGAAAAGTGGATCAACTTGTCTTCACCAATCATGATTTCCTCGATAAGCTTGCAATGACCAAGTTTAACCGCTTCGGGATTGTCAAAGGTTGATGCAATTTCACCACCTGTTACCAACGCGAGGCGTTCAATGCCTTCAAAGTCTGCATGCTCGATAGCAAGGATTCCAGCATCAGCGAAGAGTTCCTCGGGATAGTTGTAGATCAGCTGTCTATTAATAAAACAGTTAATCCCGTGACCAATGATCTTTTCCACCTTTTCTTTCATTTTCCCCTTTTCCGCCCCTTCAATCTCTGCAACTCTAGCCATTGAATCAACACGAACACGAGCCCCATAAATCTTTACTTTATCAGTATCCATAGCAGTATTTGCCACCAAGATGTTAGCATTTTCTATGCGCTTTGGCTGCCCAATACCAATTTTTTTGTCAAGAATAAATCTGCAAAGGGACAACAAATACCCGTGTGATGAAATGTTATTAGTAACAAACATTAAGCGTCTAAAAACAAGATATTGAAATAAAATACAACATGAATACTAGACATAGAAATGAAAAACACAGTAGAAGATTCATATCCTTAAACGAGATATTGAAGTAAAGTTATTGCTCCACTAAATTGGATACAAGATGTAAATACATACTTAACAAGGAACCACCAGTGAGGGATAAAATATAAAAACACAAATCTAATTATTATGTGGTCACGGTATAAGTTCAACCGACCACAAGGGTTAACAAAGCGCTGAGGCAATGTGATGCATTTTCCTGTGGCAAGGCATAGCCTCACATTGCTAAAGGCAAATGCTGGAAAAATAAAATATATAAACATAACTCATAAAACCATGGAAGAATTGAAAAGAAGGCTTACCCTTCGTCTAGAAATGAGTCCTTCAAGGATCCTCCAGGCTTCTTAATAATTTGGATGGACTCTAAGTTTGTGCTTCCCTGCAATCATCATTAAATATTAATCAAACAAGCAGCTAAAACATTATTTCAGATGAGAAACCATTCACAGCAGCAGGTGGCCAAGTGATGCTTTATAGAAAGAACATTCACAGAACTTTATGTAGAAGGGCATGCATGGAAACAATCACAAAGGATCTAAACCAGAGCAGAGATCATTGTACATAATGAAGAAGAGTCAGATTATTACCTTAAGCCTCATAACAGCATCTACAGCTAGTGTTGCAAAGTGCAACTTATCCTGGGAGAGAATTTTGGAACTCAAGGTAGTCATTGCAATCTTCATCAGATCCTCCTTGAATTTCTCTGAAGTAAAACCAAGAGAGGTGAATAAGCTAGGCAAAAACCAAAAACAAATTACCAAGAGTCAATAAAAAGCATCATCAGCACTTGTCTGTACTTTAACAGGCTAATATCAACCTGTATGGTTTCTTTTGTTAGTGCCATGAGATCACCAGGTTGCATAGAGCATCAAAATAGTTCATAACAGACATGTAGCAAGGCCACCAGGCTCCTACATAGTACACATCTGCATAATAGTTCTCTCAATGATATTTACCTGAATTCTCTTTGTTATCCATTACTCTCTTCAACAAAGCATTCAGTGCACATTCAGCAGCCATCCTGAACCCTGCCAAAGTAAACAGAGAACATTCAGAAGAAAACAAAAGTAACGTAATTGGTCAGGCTTTAAGAGATGGAAGCAAAGAAGTCGCAGACTAACATGTTGATTTCAACAAGAAGTTTTAAATAAAGAGTGAAAAAAATGGAACTACAAGAACTAGACCAATATTTATTGAAATGCTGCCGTAAGCCATCATCAAGTGCATGCATAATGCTGAAAACCAACTATAAACTCTAAGTAGAATTAAGCAGTAACACTAGATTTAACCGAATGGTGGATAACACACATCGAGTGTTCAACGAAGGCTCTACAACACAAAATTTCCAACTGATTGAATATCCAGTACAGGAAATCAATTCCTGATTAAGCAAGCACTGTCAAACTAACTTCTCTTGACGAGCTTAACGCACTTCCCATTTATAAACACCATCGCCGTACCAATCAACTAAGTGTAGCAGTTGCAATAAATATCTTACAACTGATAGCTAATGATTCTCCTTTACTTTTTTGATTAGCTGATACTTGATTAGTTGACATGCACAAGTTTAAATAGCAGAAAAGAAGTGTGGAATGCACATGGCAACATAAACAATAGCAGTATAGCACAAATTTAAGTGAGTCTAAGAAACTCGAGGTACGATGAATGACCC
Organism: Papaver californicum; assembly: GCA_023531435.1. NCBI lineage: Eukaryota > Viridiplantae > Streptophyta > Magnoliopsida > Ranunculales > Papaveraceae > Papaver > Papaver californicum. Next base: position 1,453,391 of record JAJJMC010003668.1, on the reverse strand, counting down.
ATTGACACTACAGTAATCACACTATATGGCAAATTACAACCCAACAATTATAGGTGGAATGACTTGAAATAAACCTGAAATTATTGTCATAGGATGGATCTTTGCATTAACTAACTTTTCTGCCTCCCTGAGAAGTTCTCCACACAATACAACAACTGAAGTTGTTCCATCACCAACTTCGTCATCCTGTACCTTAGAAATGTCTAAAAAAATCTCGATCAAGGTAAATAAATTATTAACAAAAAAAGATTGAGTTAGGAACCCCTGAAATAACTCTTTACAAAAAGTTGACTAACAAAACCACATAGTCAGTCAGTGCTATAATTCCCAAGGATAAAATGTATAAAAGCCAAAATACAGTAAAATGTCAAACTATCCCTGCAGTCCTTCAAAGTTCAAATGACAAACAGAAGCTGAAGGATACCAACAAGAACTTTGGCAGCTGGGTTGTCAATATGAAGAGACTTTAAAATTGTAGCTCCATCATTTGTAACAGTAATACTACGTCCTCTACCAGATGATTGTAATATTTTATCCTACAACATACAGACATTAACAACCAACTATTAATAGCATGCCCGACGCACAAACAGGAGGTTGAAAATGACAATGTCTTGTGCTCAATGTTTTAAGAACTTACCATCCCTTTTGGTCCTAAGGTGGTCTTGACCAAATCAGCAATTGCCATTGCACCAACAAAGGAAGACTACAATGAAGATAGAAACCATTAGGTCAAACAAAAAACGAACCTATGCATATAAACACTATATGAAATAGTCATTTGATTTGCAAAGAGTAACCAAGAAGCAAATAAACATCAAAACCAAGTGTATAAGAAGTGAGAACTGACCATTCTCGCTCGCTCCCCTTTTTCTTCCGTAGCTTCATCTTTAAACAATCTATCAGCCTAAAACAAAGCAAATTAACACAAAATTAACATAAAGATAGAGAATCTAAAGTAAATATTAAAACCCTAGATAAGAAGAACACTCGATCAATCACTAAAAACCATACCGGCATCGTGTAGAATCAGAGTGACGAGAACCCTCACTCGGGATGTATCAACACAGATCCTTAAATAACAGAATCTGAAATCAAACAGTAAAAATGAGAAAGTGTTTTGGCGATAAATGCAGATCTGTGTATAAGTAAATAAATGACCTAAAACTTTAACTAAGTTCCAGTAAATTAAAAGTAATCATGACCTTGGAGTAGAGAAATAGATAAACCCTAGGAACAACCGTAAGGGTGGTAACAGTTAGTTGGCAAAGATCGGTATCTAATGGACTTACAGAGAAATCGGAAGTGTATGCTTCTCGAGAGAGAAGAAGCAGAGAACTGCTTTAATGAGGGGGAATGATCGAGTATGGAGTCTATGGAGTGTATTTGGATGTTTGTTTGTTTTTTTTTACTCGTTTAGGGTTTTGGTTTTTCACCAAATTAACCCTGTCGATTGTCGAGTGCCGAACCACTGATAGTTTTGTAAAGGCCCATCTGAGCCCATATGCTGTTTCCCGCTTCTTGAGCTTCGACTTGAGTCTTTAGGGCAACTCCAGCGGCGCGATCAAAATCAAAGACTAAAGATCAAAAAATTTGATCTTTGATACGCTGCAAGAACAGCCATGAGTAGTCAAGCGAAAGGCTGGGGTCGCGTTTATGTTTGGTGAAGTGTTAGCGCAACGCTTGAGAAGACGGACGAACTCCTACTACCTCGCTTGCTCCAGACGGTGTGATAGTGTACCGCCTGACGTGGAGCGAAATTCCAAGTCTTCGCCCAAGTCGAGACGGTACCCCAGCACTTCGCCCAAGTCGAGACGGTACCCTAGCTTTCCGCCCAATTCGAAACGGTACCCCAGCACTTAGCCCAATTCAAGACGGTACCCCAGGTTTTCGCCCATGTCGAGACGGTACCCTAACTCTTCGCCCAGTCGAGACGGTACCCCAGCACAACGCCCGTGTTTTTAAGCGAAATCTTGGGCCGTCGTTTATTCACAAGCGAGACAAGAGTGCTTCGCTCGAGTATAATTTTTAGTCGACGATCAGCGACTTCTTTTAATCCTGAACAGTGATTTTCAACGATTATAACCCAAATATAATCGCACGGTTGTGGCTGTTTTTCACCGATCATCGATCAAATGTAATCTTTGATCGTCAATTTGATCGATGATTGGAGATGCTCTTAGTCGACTAATTTGACCAAATGCCAAAGTTGTCTCATAGGCAAAGCAATCTTCGGCCAGGCTGTCTTATCTCCCTCCTAACTAAGTGAGCGAGTCGCACCAAGATTCACTTTGTCCAAAGTAATAAAAAGAAAGCAAGGTGGGAGAGCTTTCACTGCTAAATGATTAGTCACTAGAAAAGGAGGCGAGTGCTTTAATAGAGAAAGTCGAAATTTTTGGGATGAGTTGTTAGCTGAAAAAGATTATGTAATCGGGGGTGATCTGAAGTAATTGAAGGTGTGGTTGTTTACTAGTTAGGATTCGTACTTTTACAATGTCCAGATTTCAATTGAGGTGTAGATTGCTTGGATAATTCTCTGTTACTCTGTTAAGGTTCGAATCGAACTTTGACTATTACCAAGATCACCTTGTTGAGATAATCTTGAGGTCGTTATTGTTAGGATAATATTATACAAGGTGAGTCTGCATAGGTTGATAGCGAAAAGATTATAGTGTACTTGGTACCTTCTCATTTCAGGTTACGACTTTGAAGTCCACTAAGGGATTTGTGAAGCACATTCAGGCTATCTTTTCCCTGATAGATCTTTGTTATCCGGAATTTTATCTTGATCATCGTAGTTCTTGTTTATTATAAAGGTTTGTCTCTTCAGTTATACAACCATTCAAAAACTATTGATTGAGGAATAATGTTGATAAAAACTAAAAGGAGTTCTTAGTCTCTGACTATGTAGTTCCGCAAGATTAACATCTAAGATAGTTAAGATAGATATTTTGAGGTAGAATCAATTAGGTATCTCTATAAGTTTTTATGATATTAAACCCTAATTGTTGATAATTGCCTTGATGACTCTTTTTTCTCTGAAGTTCGCCCCAAGCAAAGATTTTCATTACCATAATTATAATATCTTAAATAAACCAAATAGGTGCCATGTTGAAGGCATGGTAACATTAGTCTTCAGGAAAGAGTTTGAAGCATCTTCTAAAGAGAACTGGAATTTTGTTATAAGATTTACAAGGTAAACTTATACAGAGAATTGGGATTCTTCTAGGAGTTTACAGGTGCTTGAATACAACTGAGCATAGAAACTTTGAGGTATACTTTATTTTTACTACATATAGTCTGAATTCTGATATTAAGCAAGAGGTATAACAATTTAAATCAATGTGTATTCAGCTTGGACTAGGTCCCAGGGTTTTTCTACAAGATTGTAGTTTCCTTGTTAACAAAAGTTTGATGTGTTTGTTTTACTTTTATTTCCATATTATAATATCTTTTTTAATTACAGCAAAAGCAAATAAGTATGTTAATCAACCTTGCAGAATTCAATTCTTGAAAAATAGAACAAACAAGACTAGCTTTTGTTGGAATTCAGATCTTAAAAGAGATCATTCTATGTTGTCCTTGGATATTAATTTTTGAGATCGTCCAAAGAATTTTTCATATAGGTTCACTTATGAAAAAGTTGGTGGTGTACTTGGTACCCTCTTCTTTTCACTGCCTGTTAGATTAAAGAATGTGGTGAAAGGTTTTATTAGTTCTAATCAATATGTATTTATCTCTGGAAGATCAATCCAATAAAATATCATGGTGGTTCATGGGTTAGTTAAAAACTATCACAGAGATAAGGGTCCTCCTAAATGTGCTTTGAAAATCGATTTGAAAAAGGCTTATGATTTTGTGAGATGGAGATTGTTTATTAAGCTTTATTAAAGTTTGGTTTTCCTACTGAGTTCATTAATTGGGTGTATCTTTGTATCTCTACTTCCAAGTTTGCTATCATGGTTAATGGCTCCTTTTATGGTTCCTTATAGCTAAAAGGGGATTGAGACAAGGGTGCCATTTGTCCCCTTATGTGTTTGTTATTGTTAAGGTGATGTTGAGTGTTTTACTCCGATAAAAAGTGAGGTTTGGGAAGTTCAGTTTTCACCCAAAGTGTAAGTTTTCTAGTCTGACTCATTTGTGTTTTGCATATAATGTTTTAGTTTTCTTCAAAGGAAATTTGGAGGCTGCTCAGGTTATTAAAGAGATTTTGATAAATTTTAATGACCATGTTGGGTTAAAAGGTGAGTATTCAAAATTCCTCTCTATATCACTTTAGAGTCCAGGAGGAGCAATTGAAGTTAATGTTGGATTGTGTTGTGGGTGTACTTCCTGTCAAGTATCTAGGGGTCCCCCTTGTTCCAATATGTTATCTTTTGTTGATTGTCTTCCCTTGATTGCTAAAATTACTAAGAGAATTAAGTCTTGGAAATCTAGATTCTTGGTTTATCATATAAGTCTCTTGCTTATTAAGATTGTCTTATGTGGGATGGTTTACTTTTGGTTCCCTTGTTTTGTACTCCCAAAAAGAGTTTTCAAAGAGTTGAACATTATTTTTAAAGGTTTTTGTGGGTTGGGCCTGAGATGGGTAAGAGACGTAATCATGTTGGGTTGATGCAGATTTATAAACCTATGGATGAAGGTGGGTTGGGGGGGTTAAGAATTTGGAGCAAACTAATCTTTATGCTAACTTAAGGCATGTATGGGATTTAGAGTATGGGAAACATAAAATAAAACTGAATCTAGTGAAGACGCTTCTATCCAACCAATTCTTTTCATCTGCCTTCTTCCAGCCTCGAGTCCAGGTTGGGCCGAAGGGGTGGATGAATCTGAATCACTAGCTCTTCACCCGACATCTTCGTTAAGGACTTTTGGAGTATGGGGGTCCATTAAGATTGCTCTTGGAGTTGGAAGAGAATCTTGGAATGCAGATAAATGGATAAACCTTTTATGGGTACTTTTCTGAGGAATGACAAAGACACTAGATTTCTACTTGACTTTAGGTAGCCAAATGAGAGGTTGTGCGATTGGCTGCTTGTTGAGGTTGTTAATAGATTTATGTAGTAAGGAAGGCACCTTATATATGATTTTATTCATGATGATGAGCTGGTGATTTCTGGGGGGGCGCTTGTGAGTCATGTCTTCTAAATATTTTTATGAATGTGAAAGGTGATGTTATTGAATCACATATAACGATTTGGAAGGCTAGTAAGTGGGTGGATTTTTTAATGAAATGTACTTAAGATGTTATTGGACAATATGGGGATGTAGTGGAATGGTATGGACTTGTTTGGTTCGAAGGGCGTATTCCAAGACATTCCTTCATTGGTTGGTTGGCTCTGCATAAAAGGTTAAAGACTAGGAAAAGGTTGTTGTAGTTGCCAGTTGTTTACCGTGTAGGGAAGTTGTTGAGGATGAGGATCACATGTTCTGCAGTTATAGCTTCTCTGTTATTATTTGGCAAGGTATTCTTTATTAGATTGGTTATACTAGATATTACCATTTATATTGGGAGCATGAGCTAGTGGTGTGCTAACTCTTTTCAGGGGTCTAGTGTTGTGAATACTATTAAGAATTTTGCCTTGAATATCTTTGTTTATCATATATGAAAGGAAAATAAGATATTTCATTCATAAACTTCCATTTATGTTGATGCTATCAGCTTCCTTGTTATAGTTGATGTGAGACTAAAGGTGGAAGGGGATATTTGAAAATATTCAAAAGGAAAAATAGGTAGTAAATAAAAACTCAGAAAGCAATATGTTAGATGGGAAATCAACAAAGTTCTGGTATGAAAAATGGCTAGTGGACGCCCCATTATTTATATCTCATCAGAAGGTGTTTAGATTAGCAGCTGACGAGTTTGCTAAAATGGCGAACATGGTGGAGCCAAGCAGATGGAAAATTTCTATAAACAAACAACTGAATTCTGAATGAATCCAGTAAATCAATGACATGCTTGCAACACTTGGAAATGTACCAAATATACAAATGGGAGAGAACGCATTAATGTCGGCATCATCCAGTCATTTTGTAACCAAGGAAAGTTATCAATGGCTCATGGCACAATAATCTATAGCATCAGCAACCTCCTCATTTCCTCACAGATGTTTATAGGTAAAACATGTCCCTCCTAAAGTCAGAATACATTTATGGGTTATCATGCACAATGCAATACCAACTATAGACAATCTCTTAAAAAAGGATGTGAGATTCAATAAACAAGGTGATAGACACATTTATGTGTCTTATTTGTTCTCATGTTTATATTGATGGTTCTCATTATTTGTACTAATATTATTGTTTTGTATGTCTTTAAGTGTTTTTGGAAGAATAAAATTTTGTAGAAAAGTTGGAAGAATAAAAATACCCATCAAATTAATAAAGGAACCCACCATAATTACTAAAGGCACCAAGATTTGGATCAAGGGCACCCACCTTCTTTTTAAATTCAAATAAAATTGGGCGGGAACTTTCCTCTCTTAATCTGCGGAGTGTAGATTATGTGATTTGGAAAAGATTACGTGATTTTAAGACAAGTTATTCTTGTCGTTTTAAAGAGTTTAAGTACTACACAAAATCAAACCATAAGTCTACACAGAATCAAACCAAATCTCGGAAAATATTCGGTTATCAAATAAAACAGGGAGAAAATAATATCTATCGGGAACTAGAGAATTATTTTCCTATTACCACTTGATTCGGTTCCCATCTTCTGGACAACTTAAGCAACAACTTAGAAGAAAAACAAAAGAGTATCAGTGAGAATTAACTGCTCGAGAAAATTAAATATGACCGAGATAATATCTCATTGAATAGGAAGATTCCGTGAAGATTTTTTGAAGACAATTTTGTAATGGTTGATGTAGTATAAATACAAGAGCCGTGGAAGAGATGGATAAGGCTGGCAGAATCCAGGAAGCTACGAAAATCATCACAGAAAAATTCTGCAAAAGTTAGGGTTTAAAGGAAGAAGGAGAAAAAATCACACTCCAGAACTGTCGTAGAAACTGTGCCCAATTCTTTTGAATTGAGCTGCTTCCGCAACAGTTTTCTAAAGTGCTTATACGATAGTTCTGGACTTTACAGCACATAAAAGGGGTCGTTGATTTTAAAGCAAACTTAGTCTGTCGTTTATTCAATAAAGAGTTTTATTCTTTCAGCGACATAGTAAGTCCGTTCTTTATTGTAATTCTTTAATAAAATGAATAAAATGGTTTCTTCCCTATTTTTTCTACTCTTTTTTCCATGGTGAGCTAAACCCTAACACTGGGACAAATGAGAAAGCCATATTTCACAATTGTTTGGAAACTACAATTGATTCTTTATGACTTTTTGCAATTGATTTTAATTGAAATTATGATTTTTCTTAATTGGTTTCATTTAATTTGATGGATCATGCTTAGATTAAGTGTTTTTATGGTCCATGCTTAGGATTTACAGTCAATGTTTTAAAAATCTACCTTTGGCAAAGAATCAAAGTCAATAATATTGGTTAGAATTGTTAAGAATCAATAGTTATCACTTGATATGATTAATGGTGGAATCCTGAGTTCCAGATTTCTTAAGTTTGATATCATCTTTTGTATATATTTGCTAGATTAAAATTAGAATTAGTTTTAAAATCAAATCTTCACAAGTCCAAGTGAAAGGATCTTTTCTGACCACTTCTACGATCACATCAATTTTTGGCGCCGCTGCCGGGGACTTGTTTTTAGGTTAGGATTTTATATTTATATTTTATATTTTTAGGTTTAGTTTTTAATTAAGTTAATTAGGATTTATTTATTTTATTTATTTATTTTATTTATTTATTTTATTTTATTTATTTATTTTATTTTATTTTTTAATTTTTTTATTTTGTTAGATTTTACATGGGTATTTTTCGTAGCTTTGATGTGTCAGTGATATTTTACATTAATTGTGGAATTGCCTACCAAAAAAGTTAAGTAATAAAACCCAAAAAAAACTATTTTATATTATTTTATTTATCTTTTTTGTATGTGTTTTAGATTTTATTTTATTTTGTATATAAAAAAATATTGTGCACACCAATTGCATCGTCAGACTACCGATTTTAGGAAAACCCGCGAAAAAGTAAGTTGAACCCGTGACGTTGGCCTTGTGGGAGTTACCAGCTGAAATTCCACGATCCTCAGCCATGTACCTTTGACCAGTCTTTGACTGTAGGTATATTCTGCTAAGTTAACTTGAGCCTACCTATCTTAGTCGATCCTGCATCTTCACATGCACTATATAAAAAAAATGTCGAACTGGTATTACGATAGACAATACAATGAATATCCAACTGAGTTTCAAACCGGACATTACCCGTACTATGACCATAATGTGAATAGTGGTTGGGACCATCACCAACCTTTCGAAGGTTATGGGTCATACCATGGCAATCCCAATTACTATGCATATGCGCACCAGTCATATGAACGGGAAAATGAGCAAAATTTGAGTTTTTTTATCTTTGAAGGATGTCCTCAAGCTGTGGCAATCTAGTACTATTTCTTTCGAAAATTCCGTCAAGTGATGTTGTTTTAAAATGGTGGTAAAAGATTCGTTACTCAGACTTGTAAACATTTGATTTTTAAACCTAATTTTTAGTACTAAAAATAAACAGAAATAAAGTAAAATTGATTCAAGAATTGTGGAAAGAACTGAGACTAAGGATTCCACCATTAGCCAATTTTTCGAGTGATTAAACATTAATAATTATTTTGCAATTCATATATTAAATTTATTCAAAATAATGCCAAAGTTAGATTTTCAAAATAATAGTTGTAAATCAAAAGCTCTAGACTCATCATGACCCATCAAAATGAAAAACAACTAATTGATAAAAATCATATTTTCCAAATTTAATTCAAAGCAAATAATTATAAAGAATTGCAAAAAATTAATAAAATAATAATTACCACTCTATTATTGGAAAAATAGCTTCCTCCGTCGCCCCAGTGATGGTGATTAGCTTATCATGTTGGAAACCCTCCCAAAATAACTTTTTATAGCTCAAAAAGTGTTTACAAAGAAGAAATAAAGACAACACAGAAGGTTGATACAGTTATAACTGTTGCAAGCTGTGTTCTCTGTGTGGCTGAAGAGAATAGAAAACAAAAATAATAAAGTACGGTTTCTGATGGAGAAATATGAAACAAAAGACGACATAATCAATGACAATTTTCTCCTGCCTTATGTTCTTCGTCTTCTTCTTCTTCACCAACTAAACTTCTTTTTCTTCTGGAATTTTTTTCACGTCTCTGGATGCTTTCTTTCTTGTTTCTCTTTCATATTTATAGGATTACTGAACCCCCTTTTTAACCAATAAGAACACAAAGAACAATCCAAATCAAACTCCAAATCTTTGTTAATCCGAATCCGATAATATATTTTTTTTCCGGCGTGACTCGACTCTGCAGCAATTTTCACGGCATGGAACTCTCATGAATGACGTGTTGTGGTTGTTACTTCATATATATATCGAAATCTTCTTTTGATCCCTTAAAAATTGCTTTCCAAACAAATCAGAACTTTACTCATGCATAAGAATATCTCCCTCCATTTTCGGTTTTCAAATCAAAGAGAAGAGGGTGCCCCTATCTAACAGTGGGGTGCCTTTATAAATCAGTATGAGTGCCTTTAGTAATTTTATGGGGTGCCTTTATCAATTTTTCTCGAGGTGCTTTTAGTACTTTTTGAGCCGATTTTTCCACGAACATTTATTTCTCAAAAATACCTACAAAGACATAAAAACCCATAGTAAGTACAAAATCAAGCACTAGTAGAATAGAGAATTGAACACAATTTAGACACAAAAATATGTTTATCATCAAGCAGACGTGATCTAGAGGACTAGCAAATAGTAGGTTTGGGGGTATTTGATAGACACATTTTTGTGTCTAAATTGTGCTCGATTATCTATTTTGATAGTGTTCGATTTTGTACTATTTATGATTTTTTATATCTTTGTAGGTATTTTTGAGAAATAAACATTTGCGGAAAAATCGGCTCGAAAAGTGTTAAAGGCGCCCAGAAAAAATGTTAAAGGCACCCATCTCTTGGATTGGGGGCACCCCCTTTTGTATTTCAAACACCCGAGAATGGAGGGAATGGTTCTTCACGTAAAAATATTCCTGGATTGGTTGGAAACCGAGATTTAGGGGATTAAAACGTGTTCATGGTATCTCAAAATGATTAAACACTCGAAAGATACCCTAACACGTCAATGCTGCCGCAAAAAAAAAAAGGGTTGACAATCAAGTTTTTCACCGGTGAATCCCTTTTCTCCCTGGATTCGGTAAAAGAAGATTTGGAGTTTGAGTTGGAGTTGTTTTTGAATCCTTATCGGTTCACAAGGGTTTCTAGGGTTTACTAATACTATATATAGCAAATAGAAGCAAAGAAAAATCAAGTTGGAGCCACCGGAAAAAATCAGGAGAAAAAAAACTTACGCTGCTGGGAAGAAGAAGAAGAGTAACAGACTACACCTCTGAACCGTTATTTTCTTTATCGCTGTTTCAGTCGTATCTTCAGCTGCTAAGGCAGTCTTATTTCTACTGCGGTATATGTCCGTTCTTCTTTCCTGTTTCCTTTTATTTCTTCTATAATACTGAGATCACTTCACTGTAACGTTTATATACGTCTCAAAACTTCTGTGTTACTCTTTTTTCACCATTGTAAGCACCTTTTGAGCAATGAAAGTCTATTTTGAGTGTGTTTCCATTACAATGAGCTAATCGCCATAGTTGGAGCGACGAAGGAAGTCGTTCATCCAATAATTGTGGTAACTTGTATTTTAATTATATTTATCCTACAATTCTTTTATTATTAATTGCTTGAATTAAAATTGAAAAAATGGTTTTTCTCAAATAATTGTGTTTTCTTCTTATGGGTCATACTTAGTTTTTAAACTCTTGATGTCTCATTCTCTTGATTAACAATTTTTCTTTCAAAAACCTATCTTTGGCATATTTAGATTAAATTGAATATAAGAATTGTTAGATGTTATCACTGAAGTATTAGTTAACGGTGGAATCTTAAGCCCTAGTTTTTCTTTATCAATTTTAAAATCAAATTGTTTTAATTCTTTTTATTTTCTGTTATTAAAAATTAGGTCTAGAAATTAAATCTTCACAAGTCCGAGAATCGAACCTATTTTACCACTATTCTAAAATCCCATCAGTAGTCATAATGATCAGGAAATTTTTACACAAATTGAGCTTCATGATAATAATGATATTTCTAGTTCCAATCCTAATAATGTTGATAATTATTTACCTATTTAAGAGGAAAAGGATATAACTAGAAATACCATTGTTATAAATGGTGAAATATTTCCTTATTATTATGAAGACGATGATGGTTTAGAGGAATGAGTTTGTCCTGAGACTAGTAATTTAGAGTCTAACGATTCAAAAATAGACTCGTAGAGATTTTAAATATGAGTGAGGATGTTGTCATAAACTGTAGGACTGTTCATGATCCTTTACAAAGCACTGTATTTAACAATCCATTATATGAATGTGATGAACCTCTTTGGATCACTGAATTAGAAAAAAAGGCTTTTAGGAACACCTTGGATAACCCGTTGTATGGTTTTGATGATGATGTTCTTTTGGATCATTTGGGTAACCAGTTCTTAGAAGAAGATGAAAGTAGTTATGACCTTAAGGGCATTAGAACCCAACTAATAGTTTTTGGTCCATCTGAGAGTAATGTCCACTCTAAGTTTGGGGGTATCGATGATATTTGTTATTTTCAAGTATCCATGTTTAAATTTCCTCACTTGGGACTTGACATATGTGACTCTACCGTTTTAAAATATTATTTTCATACATTTTTTCCCGAGCTTGATTTTGTCCAGAATGAAATTCAGTTGTTCGAAACCCATCATATGGTTGATCTGGTTTACCCAGGAAATGATACCATCATTGACTTTGTTTTCCCACCAAATACTTTTCTACCAAATGTGGAAACATCTGAACTTCAAATGTATCAGATTTTAAATTTTGTTAAACCTAATTATATTAGGAAATCTGAATCGACACGTATGAGAATGACCACCACTCTAATATATTCCATTAGGGTCAACTGATTGAGTCAAAGTCAATTGACTTCAAGGATCCACAATTATTTAGATTATTATTGTATGATTCATTAATTGTGACTAATCCTTTCTTGGTCTGGTTGAAGACTTTAAACTTAGCGTTTTATGAGAGGCAACCTATATGCTTTTGGTACACGGTGCTGGCAATACCTTTCCCTATCTCTTTATTATGATAATTATTGATCTTCGTTCATGCTTTTATTCATTTATCTATAGAACATTGAGGACTATGTTCAATTTAAGTTTGGGGGTAAGGGAGAAATTTTTCAAAAATTTACTTGTACCAAAAACTCTAAAATTTAGAAACTTGTGAACAATTCAGGATGACACTGACCATTCTAGGTAGATGGAAACAAAATTATTGTCTATAAAAGTTGAGGGACCCAACTAAATGGTCTACTCATAAAAGGACAAAGATCAGGTGTTAGAAATAACATGATAGTCGTCACTATATCTCAGAGTCGTCACCATGTCACGTTCTGTTTTTCTTTTTTGCAATTTTTTTTGTTTCTCTAAGTGATTTGGTGGGGCACTAGTATCGCCTTGTTGTCGCCAGAATGATTGAGATCAAGCCCCACTTGGAAAAAAATGATACTTGGATAACAATATGTGTGTGTTCTCTTTGTCTTCGTCGCCTAAGCAACCGTGGAACGCAGGATCCATCAGAATTATCATATAATCTGTTGACGTGGAACATACACTTAGATTCAAAAGATCTAATCATGTTGTCGGAAAAAAATGGAACAAAAAAATAAAAAATAAAATAATTGTATATATTCAATAAATCGACCGCTGAGGCCCTTGTATATACCAACTGAGTTGAGACTAGAGTTAGGATTCAGACCAGTGGGTGTGTATATCAATCCATTAAAGTTCATCTTGGCACGATATAGATATTTTGGGAAACACCGTTCACCTTAGTCAACATGCGCACAATTTTATCTCCATATCCATCTTCTTAATCTATTCTTGTGATTGTGGTTTGTTAGATTATGAATATCGGGTTTATCGTAGGACTATCTGAGTTGTGCTTTGTTTTCTTATATATGAATTTTAGTACGCTTGAGTGTAAACTCGTGTACAACAATTGGATTCAAAACAGGGTAATTCCTCTCATAGCCAAAAAATTTAGTAGCCAACTAAATAGCATGTTTAGTGTCTACCCTCAATCGTTCACAAGTAACTAGGTTTTGGAATAAAAGGTTTTATGGGTATATCTCTAAGAAATTTGCTGGTTGGTCCAAGAACCCGTATACCAGTTACCTTGTAGTCCAGTGGGATAAACCAGTTATCATATAGTCCAAATTCCATTTGAAAAGTTTAAATTACTTTCTTGCCCATCATTACTCACGTAATAGTTCAGTTTTAGTTTCTGAAACCACCTGAAACTTAAAAATTGAGGCACCGAAAATCTAAACCTCTGAAATTGAAAAATCAAAACTGAAATCCGGAGAAATTAAAATCCAAAAAACAACTTGAAAAATGAAAATCTAGGGCATAAAAACCGAATCGAAAATCAAAATTGAAGAAATCATATTAATCAACGATGATCAACAAATATAGATCAAAAAAAACGTTATAGATTTAGTGAAGAAGAAGATCATACATATTGAAGGAAAAATGTATGATCCAACAATACATATTGATATGTATCGAAGGAAAATATGTACTAGATATTTTATGATTCCACGGTACATATTTTCCTTCAGTACATATTGATAGAAAATATGTATTGATAGATAAAAATTGTTCTGAAATAAAAAGTTTATGATCCCGCGATACATATTGATATGTACCGAAGAAAAATAGGTAATGAAGGAAATAAAGTAGATGATCCAACATTACATATTGATCCAACAATACATATTGATATATACTGAAGGAAAATATACATAGTGTAGATAATCCAATAATACATATTGATCAAACAATGCATATTGACATGTACTGAAGGAAAATATGTAATAAAGAAAAAAGTGTATGATCCCAAAATAAATATAGATATGTATTGCAAGATCATACAAAATCTACAAAAAAAGAATATGACGATTTAATCAACCAAATATCTTATATCTTCAATACAAATAAAAATAACATCAGATCGACTAACCTATATTGTTTGAAGAGATAACCTATTTTTTCAACATTGAGCATCATATATGGATGAAAAAAAGAGATCAAAAAGTCTAATTAAACCAAAATTGATGAATATGTATCTTCTTCTTCTTCACGGATCCATTCTCAAAAGTCTTCTTCTTCTCCTTCTTCACCATCAGTTGATTCTCTTCTTCTTTTATATATATAATCAAAGCATCTTAGTGGAATTTTGAATCATTAGAAGAAACCCAAAATTAGGTCAAAAATTTATATATCAATTTATAGATTACATCACGCTTATTACAAATCTAAAATCAATTATAATATCAAAAACAAAAGAAGAGCTCAATCACGGATCTTAGAAACTTCATAGCCATAACTCTTCTTTAGACAAAAAATAAGATAGAAGAAACGAAGAAGAAAACAGGTTATATGATATTTTGAGGTTAACTTTGGAATATATATTAACACATAACAAACCTCGCACGTGGGATGGGCTAGCAAGTCAAAATTTTAATCCAAAAACATGATTTTGGACTAGCGGTTAATTCATGCCTAATGGATGGACTAGACACTAAATGGGTCCCCTATAATGGATTAACCAGTAATTCCTAATACATCTCTTGTAAACCCTCACGAGACAAAACTCGTCCACTAGGACCACCTAGGGGTTTAAAGGTTTATTGCACATGCTAAGTGCAATCGTGATGCCTGCGACATTGAGTTAGGATTTTTATTTTATAAATTATATTTACTCGAGGACTACAAATAATAGTTGGGGGTATTTGATTGACACATTTATGTGTCTTATTTGGTCTCATATTTATATTTATATTTCTCATTTTTTGTACTAATATTATTGTTTTGCATGTCTTTAGGTATTTTTGGAAGAATAAACTTTTGTAGAAAAGTTGGCAGAAAAGTGATAAAAGAACCCATCAAAATTAATAAAGCACCCAAGCTTTAGATCAGGGGCGCCCACCTTCTTCCCAAATTCAAATAAAAGTGGGCGGGAACTTTCATCTCTTAATATATGGAGTGCGGATTACGTGATTTGGAGAAGATTACGTGATTTTAATACAAGTATATTCTTGCCGTTTTAAAGAGTTTAAGTACACAAAATCAAACCATAAGTCTACACAAAATCAAACCAAATCTCGGAAAGTATTTGTTTATCAAATAAAACAAGGAGAAAATAATATCTATTGGGAAACTAGAGAATTACTTTCCTATTACCACTTGATTTGGTTCCCATCTTTTGGACAACTTGAGCAACAACTTAGAAGAAAAATGAAAGAGTATCAACGACAATTAATTGCCCGAGAGAATTAAATATGACAGAGATAATATCCTATTAAATGGGAAAATTCCTGAAGATTTTTTGAAGATAATTGTGTTAATGGTTGATGTAGTATAAATACAAGAGTCGTGAAAGAGATGGAGAAGGCTGGAAGAAGCCAGGAAGCCACAAAAATCATCACAATTTTTTTTTTTGCAAAAGTTAGGGTTCTAATGAAGAAGAAAGGAAGAAAAAGAAAAAATCACACTCCAAAACTGTCGCAGAAATTATGGCAAATTCTCTTGAATTGAGCTGCTTTCGCAACAGTTTTCTAAAGTGCTTCTGTGACAGTTCTGGACTTTACAGTACATAAAAGGGCTCGTTGATTTAAAGCAAACAAAGTCTGTTGTTTATTCAATAAAGGATTTTATTCTTTCAGCCACATAGTGAGTCCGTTCTTTATTGTAATTCTTTAATAAAATGAATAAAATGGTTTCTTCCCTATCTTCTTCTACTCTTTTTTCCATGATGAGCTAAACCCTAACACTGGGACAAAGGAGGAAGTCATATTTCACAATTGTTTGGAAACTATAATTGATTCTTTATGACTTTTTGCAATTGATTTTAATTGAAATTATGATTTTTCTTAATTGGTTGTCATTTAATTTGATGGATCATGCTTAGCTTAAGTGTTTTTATGATCCATGCTTAGGATTTACAGTCAATGTTTTAAAATCTACCTTTGGCAAAGAATCAAAGTCAATAATATTGGTTAGAATTGTTAAGAATCAATAGTTATCACTTGATATGATTAATGTTGGAATCCCTGAGTTCCAGTTCTCTTAAGTTTGATATCATCTTTTGTATATATTTACTAGATTAAATTAGAATTAGGTTTAAAATCAAATCTTCACAAGTTCGACTGAACGAATTTTTTCTTACCACCTTTACAATCACATCACAAGCGCAGTATATGCAATTTGGAAGAGGAGGAGGTAAACCATTTATTTTTGAATTGAACCTCTACAAAACAAGTCTAGAAATACTTTACAGAACATTTTGGGTTAGCCAGAGACTTTAAACCCACTTCAAAAGAGCACCTAATAGACTAGCTAGAAAAGAAAGGGAAGAAAAGAGGAGGAAAAATATGGCCAATCATCCCTGCTGCCATCATTTGGTCCATATGGTTAGAGAGACACCGAATAGTAATGGCAAAAAAAAATCAAGAGATGTAGAAGAGATCATCAATAAGGTTAAGAAACACATTTTCCATTGGGGACAATACCAAAGTGGTTTTCTTTTGTAACTTTCACGGATTTAGTTTTGAATTGGGTGGTTGATAAGTGCATCATTTACATGATTTTAGTGTCAAATCCATACTAATATTTGTTATAATTCTTACATATTGCTTGTTATTACTCTTGTTTTGTTTTATTTGTTTCAGTTAGGTGAATCATCCCAATAAGAGTGAAAGTGGCTACACAGGATCTAAGAAGTGAAGTACTATAAGATTCAAGTATCCCAAGGACAAAGAATAAGAAAGGAGTTCATTGCGCCATGAAATGAACAAGGAAGTTGAGTTTTACAAGTGAAGAATGGACAAATACCAAATTCAACTCGTTCAAATCCAAGATTTCTTATCATCATCTTGAATCTAATTGAAATACGGATACAACGCAAAAAGAATGAGGTCATTCCGAGTTCGTATGAGGAAATTATGAGCAAATCAACAGAAAAAAAAGTAAAACGCACAACAAAACATAATCAGTAGATAATGAGGACCCGAGACTACCGATTATGGACGGTTTTGGGTCAGAAAAATCTGCATACTTTGTGAAAATAATAAGAATAAATAGGATGGATGAGTCTACCAATTATGACTCGAAGTAGGCCACTTCTAAGACACGTTTTGGACTTCTAAATCAAGGAAACATGGTTCCGGAAGGATTAATTCTAAACCCTAGAAGGAGAGGATACTTGAGGGCCAAGCATTGAAGACTATAAAAATAAGACATTTAATGCTCAAACAAGATATCATATATCATTTAAGTAATCTCTACACAATCTTTACCTCTCATATCATAATTCTACATCTAAACCTAGGGTTTACCCCTTTAGGGGGAAACCACCATCTTTCTTCATCTTCTTGTTCTTCTTTGTAATATGAGTAGCTAAACCTTTTGTTGATAAGGATGAATTCAATGTTCTAGACGAAATTTTTTATTAGTAAACAAGTTTATTTGGAGTTCTAATCATTGTCGCTTGTCTTTACTATATCGAAGGTTTATGAGTGATTCTTTGATTGTTTGGAGTGCATGCTAAATTAATCTATTGATTATTCAATTGCTAGTAGATAGTTAGAATATTAGTGTAATTGTTGAATAAATCGCTACACAAGTAGAGAACTTGAGACTTTGCAGAGGGATTCTGTGGAGCAATCGCGTGTGAAGACAACGCTAGTAAGCAGGACCTTGCGCTAAGAGTTCTGAGGCTAGGATCAACCTAAGTTCACAAACCCTAAAGCCTTTGATTGGGTTACACCTTGAGTGCGCTACTACTTGGTGGCTCAGTTGGATCAAATATGGTATTCGAGCGCTTCGGCATTTAGTGATATAAGGAGTTTCGGGGATAATAATGCGCTAACTGCTATTATACGGTTGGTGATGGATAAATCTAACGAAAGTAGATACGCATACTAATTCAGTCAACGTTTGGTAACGGCGAAGGAATTCTTTATCATCTCTTTCTTATTATCTTTTTATTTTGTTTTAGTTAATCTATAATCCAATACCCCCTTAGTTATTTACTTTTTATTCTTAGTTGCTAATCCAAATAACATCTTAATTACACAGCTCTCTGTGGAAATTATCCTTACTACCACTATATTATTAGTTAATAAGTGGAAAATATCTTAATTAATCTGTTGCATTTAC
This sequence comes from Papaver californicum, assembly GCA_023531435.1. Classification (NCBI taxonomy): domain Eukaryota; kingdom Viridiplantae; phylum Streptophyta; class Magnoliopsida; order Ranunculales; family Papaveraceae; genus Papaver; species Papaver californicum. The sequence goes on along the minus strand of JAJJMC010003668.1, from coordinate 1,434,967 downwards.
GACACGCATCAATGATTATTTTAGATTGTAATTAAGGGGATGGAAGACACTGGGCTATGGTCATTGGGGCTTAGCATTTCTTGTAACTTTATTTTTTCTTTTTAATAAGATTTTACCCTTTTACCTTACAAAAAAAAGATACTAAAGGTGGAAGCTAGCTAGTTTACGGACTTTGATACGAGTTATGTTAAGATTTTTATAGAGAGATAAATGGTGACTTGCAAACTTCTTGAGAAAAGGATTATTGCTCATAGTTAGAAATTTCTTGCCGATGCGTGTTGTAAGTGCAACAAATTAATTATATTTCCCACTAATTAACTAGTAATATAGTAGTAGTAAAGATCGTTCCTATAGAAAGCTGTGTAATTGAGATGTTATTTAGATGAGCAAAACTAGAATAAATACTAAATAAATTAATTAACTAAAAATAATAAATAAAATAATAAGAGATAAAAATGATTAGGGAGTCATCCGTTACCGAATGTTGACTGAATCAGTATACTTATCTATCGTTCGTCAGAATCATTCATCACCAGCCGTAGAATAACAGGTACGCTAAGCTATCATCAAAACTCCTTATATCACCAAATAACATATACGCTTAGTCGTCGGATCCTATCCAACTGAGCCACCTTAAGGTTCGCTTACAAGATGTAACTCAATCGAACGCTTTTAGGTTTGTGAATTTAGGTTTGATCCCAACAGTTAAAATCAATACGCTCGGTTCACTTACTAGTATTATCTTCACACACGATTGCTCCACAGAATCCCCCTGCAAGGTCTCACGTTTTGTACTTGTGTAGAAGGTGCTCGACAATTACGGATCGCTCACATCTCTACTAGCATTAAACTGATCAATAATTTAATCCAATTGTACACTTGAACAATCAAGAAATCAATCATAAACCTTAGATGTAGTTGAAACAATCGACAAATAATAAAGACTTCAAATAAATTTATATCTAATTAAGTTTCACGTTCAAAACATAGAAATCATCCTTAATCATATAAACATTTAGCTAAACATAATAGATAACTCACAAGAAAACATAAAACTGAACACAAATACCCAAACCCAACAGTAGCTAGGCCCAGTTTGTGAATACGACGAATGTGGGGTTGAACTCAGGCCTGCTGCTGTTGGTGGAATAGTGTTGATGCTGTACTCACGAGTAGCTGATGTTGGTGAAGTGCTGTGAAGGATGTGAAGGTGGTGATGGATGCGAGGGTTATGGAGATGGTGGCTGTGGCTGGATAGAACTGATGATAAGAGGCGTAAGGTTTGGAGAGTCTGTTTGTGTTGAAAAACAAGCGCAAGGGAGGTGGTAGCTAGACCTAGGTTTCTTTTCCTTTTATAGCTTTCAAATTTATCTTTCCGATCCTAAAAGTTATAATCGGATTAGGACCCAAGTATCCTACTTCCACTAAAACTCTAGTCACCTCTTAATCTCCTCCGTTCACGGCAAACATCAACGACAGTAACTTCATTGAATGGCAGCAAAAGCATATCTTTTCCACCTGATTTTTCTCGCACAAATATTGCCCCAAATTAGTGAATAATTCATACCCGTATCCTAGCTTTCTTCTCGGATTCAAATTCTTTCAATCTTTACCAAACCAAACCCTTCTTGTATTTGAATTCTTGTCATAACCCATCTCCCGAAATCATGAAACAAAAGCCACCAGACTCTGAACTCTGCCGCACAATACTACTTTCACTTCTTCTAATTGGTTGTGAATAAAATTCTTGATCTTAGACAGACTCAAACCCATGGGTAGCTTCTTTCAGGCCATTTCACAAACATTTGAGGTGCGTTTCTGTAGGAAGTTTAGACGTGAAATGTTTGTGCAAGCCCTTCCATATCTCCTTCATTGCAGTTAATCAACATCCATTCAATACTTCAACTCAACAAAACATCTCAATTTAGCATTCAATTCATGGCACAACACCACTCTCCATATCTTCTCGACAAATCTTCCATGGCAGCAACAGGTTCTTGGTTGTAAAACTCACAAACCCAAACTCCGTCCTTGTCATCACTTCGAGCTTCTCAATCCTTAAACAACCATCTTTACCGTGTTTTCATCTCAGCAAAAACCCATTTCATCTCCATCTTCTACAGCGGCAGTGACCTCTCTGATTCTTCAAATCATCATCAGCGAAACCACCTTTCTTCTTCTAATTCGAACCATTTCAAGCATACCCATCACTGCCGCAATCTCCTCGAATCATTTCTTCCATTAACTTCTTGGTCTTCAACATACCACAGCACAAACCATTCTTCCCTGTTTTCTCTCTTAATTTTCACTGACAACAAACTCATCTTCTATTTCCTTCTCGGCTTGAACCCATGGCAGAACTCACCACCCTTATTACGGCACTAAGGGCATCCACGGTCAGACGATCAGATCAAAAGACTAAAGATCAAAAATTTTAGTCTTTACTCTAGCCCAAGAACATCCATGGATAGTCAAGCGGTGCTCTAAAAATGCGCCTATGGTTAGGCGAAGGCTTAGCTCTACGCTTGGGAAGACGGACGGTATTCCAGAAGCGCGCCTGGTGGGGCGAAGTTGTAGCATCCCGCTCAGTAGAAATGGTGCATGTGCGAAAATAACCGTGTGCGAAATGGGACGTGCAATGTCCTAGCGCACCGCCTGGATTTCCAGGCGAGCTGCTAGGAGCCCGCCCCACTCTATCATCCTTTTATTAACCGGACACAAGCGGCTTTCTAGAACCTCGCTCAGAGTGGGCGTATCTCTGGCGCACCGCTTGGTGGTAGGCGTTGCCCTGGTACACCGTTTCATCAGACGAAGCCTTAGTATAACGCTTCATCAGGCGAACTACTAGTGCATCGCCGTGTTTCTGAACGAATTTCTACGACGCGGCTTGATGATGAACGGTATACTAGGAACCCGCTTGATCATAACCTGTTTAGTCGTGATTGAAGACTACTTTTCATCAGCTACAGTTGATTTCAGCGATTATCGACTTCTTTTAATCACACCATTGCGCTTGCATTTTTCGGAGGAAAGATCATAAGTGATCTTTAGTCAACGTTTTCGTCGCGTGACTGTGGACGCTCTAAGATTCTCTCACTCTCTTACCAGACTCAACCATAAACTGAATTAGAGAAAAACTGGTCGTGAGTCTCGTGACCTAAGGTTTAGGTTCAATAGTGACTGGATCAATGCACCCATTGTTTAGATAAAGGCTACTAAATGAATAAAATGAACTAAATGAGTTGGTTGCCTTGGTAAAACTGTAAAAAGGATACATATTATGATTTTGGAGTATTGTTGTTTGGTGGATAACAACTTAATTTGTATAAATTTTTTTTTAACATAGCCATTAGAAAATGGTCGTTAGAGAGCTGTTGTGTTGTTTGATTCAGTGAGATGTAAAAAAAATTGAAATTGAATCTTATGAGAAGATAATTTGAAGAGATTTGAATGGAAAATCAAGTTGTAAAAGATGGTTTAGAGTGATTTGAGAAGAAACACTATTCCCATATATAGACATTTAAAAAAACAAAAAGCAGTTAAGAACCGATATTGGAGAATAAATGAAATCGTTAAGAATAATGGATGATTAAAATCGGATGTGAGAAAAATACAACAAAAAACAAAATCAAATAAATATTAACTTGGAGGTGGAAACTTAGTTTCCATAAATTTTTTGATGGAAACTTAATATCCATCTAGTGTGCTTTATGAAACTGAGTTTCTATCCTCCATCTCTTAACTAATAAACGACACACATCTCCACCCTTTAACAGCCAAGCCATAGTTTTTGCCTAAACTGTAGCCAAAAGATATGTAATAGCACTTATCCTTGGCTATAACGTAGCCACGTCCAATATAAATTTCTAATCATAGTGCTTGGCCTTTCCTAGTTTATGTCTATAGGACAATCGTATGAATATTATCTTAAATGCGTTTTGGGTCGTCTTATACCTTGCCATTTTCTTTCTCCTAAAAATATTTCGAGTCTTCTTACATATAAAGGATTTACTTGTTACCAATATAGTCTAGCCTTTGTTTTTCTTTAGATCATTTGTTTCACTCCGATAGTATTATAGATCGGAATCGATGCAAATGAAATAAATGCATTTCCATACTATTAAGTAAGTTCAATTGATAGAACAATTGATAGAACATAAAGCTGGAAATGAATTGTCGGATAAAGTTAAGCCAGACTTAAGGTGGAGTTCTCGCCCGAGCCTTTGAGCCTCTATTTCTTATATTTGAGCCTTTGAAAAAGCATGAAAATTGTCGATGTTAATTCAACCAACCAACCTATTTAATTTTTTATATTTGGGGAAGGACCCAATAGCGCGGTTAGAATGACATTATTTTTCATTTTGACATCATTTTTATTATAAATTCCAAGCAGAAATAAATTTGAAGTAAATTTTTGGTGAAATGTTTTTCTTATAAGGCTTTATATTCCGAGACGTATAAACTATCATCTACCACTTTGAAAATTATCTTTTGAAGTTTAAGGTTGAAATTAAACTTTGTGGATGATGAGTTTCCATATCTTTAAATGTGATTATTTTTAGTAGGAATGTATAGTTTTATAAAAATAACAGATAAATAAAAAATTAGTTTTAAATTCATTTTCATTTGGATTTTATAAAAAAAATGATACCAAAATATCATAATAATATTATTCTAACCATGTCACTCGATAAATAATATCATTGCCACTGCTTTATATTTTGTGCCGACTAAACAAACTCCATTATAAATGTACAATAACAATTGCACTAATTTTGTTCTCTAATATATCCATACAGTCCACCTCAGCCGAAAAATTCTAAAAGCTCATCAAAACTAAAGGGCATCGGGGTTCTGCAAAACTAGAAGTAAATACATGTAAAAATCTACCCATCCCATATTGTTCTGTAAAAATAGGGACAGGTTTCATGAGTTATACGAGTCACCACCGCAGATTACAACAGAAGAATTCTTTCTGAAAGATATAAAATTTACACAGCAATCAGCAGCAACGACAGCACAATACATCAAAGCAGGTGTAGGGTCTTGATCTTTCTTCAAGCTCTTCAAGTGGTGGAACTGATTCCATGTTATGTTTAGCCCACGTACAACAAAATTCGCTGACGTTTCTATAGATACCCTTGCTGAATGGAAATACCTTTGCAGGAACACCTCTGCAAATAAAAGAACAAAAAATGAGGAAATGTTACAACAGTCACCAAGAAAAATGGTATTTGATCAGGGATGTGTCCGACAAGTCCTTCAGCTACACATACCTTAGATATGGAATTCGACGCTTTCTCACTAGTTCAAAAGTGGTCTGATTTGTGAGTATAAGATAGCTGCAAAAAAAAAAACAACTAATTCACAATTAGTTACCTTATTAGTGGAGACTTTACACTTTATGCTATAGGACACCAAATTCACACAACTCGGAAAACGTAATCCAGACAAAGAGATCAAACACAATGAATTAAAAACTCAAATAAAAGAACACTTCGGTTATTTATAAGACTTTAAGTTTCGCCTCCTTATAAACTAAACCAAATAAATTGGCTTGTCATGCGATCAACTTGAACAGAGTATTGGCATTCTTGACATGAGTAAGACTCAAGGGGTTGCTTAACGGTCTTCTAATCAATTTCTGAAAGGAAGAGAAAGTACTAAGAGCCTATGGGGATTCCCACTAATACTCGGAACTAACCCAGGATGTGATTCTCTAAGTCCTATCATATAACTTGACCACGATACGCCCTAAAACATATCGTATGATGTATCCGTAATCCCAATTCTCAACCTTTTGAAAGAGCTAGGGAATCAGCTTTAGATGTCTATCAATGACCTTGGTAATTTGTAAAGATGGTCAAAGTTACTATCACTATTTTGCTTAAGGACTTTCTGCTGGTCATCCTTACAAATGTGTAACCACTGTAACTACCATCCATACTCGGCTTATACATTTCAAACATCATAGTAAGTAGATAATGATGCTAGTAAACCATGAAACTAAGGAATAATAAACTTTGGTTACAATAATACCAAACTGAAAAATAATCAAAATGTGCTCTTTGAAGAATAAAACTTACTTGTGGAAAATAAGGAGGAGGAAAACAAATATGGTGCACATGAACAAAGTGGCCAGAAGTAATATCATAATCGCATCAATCCACCTGATAAAGGAAAGGGTGGTATTATTAAAAACTCCTTTGGTGAACTATAAATTACCTCCATCCACCCAGCAACCATATGTTTCTGCGTGAATGACACTATGACATACATGCATTGCTTTTGATCGATAAATGTAGATTCAGCTATAACATATCTGATACTAACACGTCACTAGAATATAGTAAATTTTCTCACAAGTGAAAAAGTATTTTACCACAGAAATTACCATACCATGCCCGTGGAGTATCGGACCTTAAATAAGAGATGTATAAGATGACAGTCCAGAAGCACAATATGTTCTCTTCGAAAATGTACCACCTGAAAAAAATTGCATCATGTAAGGAAAATGAAAATCATATGATCCCACAAAACATACATCTTGTGAATTCTAAAAGAAAAAGAAGATTGGGCTCAAAAAGCTCATTCCCCTTTCCTGATAGGCCGATTACATAGAAAAATAAAAACTAGGCCAATCTCCACATCAGGTAAGATTTTTCCCCCAAACTATGTCGACACAAGGAAATGAATCTCTTATTTCAACTGGAGAAAATGTGGAGCCAGTGCTGGCTTAGGTCGATATAAGATAAAATTGCCAATCAGTTTATCCACTACAAATAGATCAGACTACTAAAAGACGAAATTGTACAACAAAATAAAACTCACCAAAATCGGAAATGATTATCCTGGCCTATGCATGTCCCGAGCCAAACACAATGATGGTCAAACTTAAGAACACATTTATCGCAGTCATGACAATGCTTTGATCGTGGAGGCTGAAAAAACATCACACACCGGGTAATATACAAAGACTTTAGATGACCATTGTATTCCACTTGCATGGTGACCACTGACTAAAGCCTACCAATGGAAAGAATTTTCTGCAGAATATCTAACACATTAAGCATAACAATTTGAAAAACTTCACTCACAGATAAACAAAAATGCTGCAATCTTACAACCGCAACATGCGAGTCAGCAACAACAAATAGAGTTTTTGTTAAGTTGATAAAGTTACTATACTCATATTAAAATTTTCAATTCTTTTTGGCTATTTCAAATTTCCTTCTGTTGATATCCGAAGAACCAAACAAAATAAAACAACCATTGGCATTTAGCTCAACAATTGCCGACTAAAGACTCTAGAGTATGAACAAGGATTCTGGATCTAGTAGTGGAGAACTGTTTAGGTGCAGACTCTTGGAAGAGCTTGAACCATTAACCTTGACTTATGAAAAGTTTACATGCTTGTGTCATTATAAACTTTTGTTCCCAATTTTAAGGTTCAAGCTATAGTTTGATAACTTGATCTTATTCTTGCTTATGTCGTTGTACAATAATTACTGCTTTTCTTCTACTTCTTTTTTTCCTTTATCTTTATTAGCAATTAGTTTTTGGGCGATAAACGTCTAGGATCTACCTGGCATGCTAAACAAAGAATCATGTGTATCCAGTAACTTGTTCTATGCAATGACGCATGAATTAGTATTTAGGTAGTAGATTCATGTGATGCTAGCCAAATATGTGCATATGTGAAACACTGTAACTACTATGTATACACTTCCAATTTAAACATCAATACATCATCTATTACAGGTAAAGTAGATGTTACAATTCATCCTAAGTAATATAGTACAGATAATAGGTAGCGCAAATTTGATGGTATTACCTGCAGTATATTACAGTGGCTGCAAGTCCAAGTCCTGCCAGATCGCGTCAACAAATTAGTTGCAATATTGGGCAGTAGCACTGATGTCAACTCAAAAGTGTGGAGAAATCATAAAATTATATATTAACCTAGCCTTCTTCTCCGTCCCATAACGGGATCAGATGGGGTCAATTAAAAGACAGGTAACTTCAACAACAGTTCTATCCCAAGTAAACAACCATCATATAACTTTTCCACTGACCTAAATATAATTAAGCAGAAAACCAAGCAGAGTTTCTATACCTTACGGATGATCCAGGCGGGTACATGTCCATAACCATCTTTGTCCATGGTGTGTTGAATGATCCTGAAAACGTTCTTCCAAACTGGTCTCCTTCCACAGAGATACTCAAGCTTTTGTCTCCGGTTGAAGCAGATTGTCTTTGCTTAATCATTATAAAGTAAAGTTAGTAAGCCATCATATTGGTAAGGATTTTCGACTTTCTTCAAGCAAACCTTATCTCAGTGCTACTTCCAAGAGGCTTTAGTACTTCAATATCATGTCAAAATATGAAAATTAAGGAAAAGTTTATCAATATTACTTCGATTCTGATGTCTTTCTGAATGCAGCATGTGACTCATTGACAGCCCTCATTGAATCAAGGACATACCTAAAGCAGGATATATGCATAATGAAAATATGGACAACGGAAACAAAAGGAAACAGAAAGCATGTAATTTAATCTTATGAATGCTTTTAAGTGAATGTCCAGGTCAAAAGATGGCGTTTAATGAACTGAGATGGTAGATACCCAGGAGAGGTTCCAGCTGTAATGAAGTATTGGGCTAAGGTTGCAAGAAGCACAAACAAGTAAGCTGCGGTGTACCTGAGAAAATGGGAATGAAATTAGCAAATACGAAGAAAAACAACTGTGGTGAAATGCAATAAAATAGTTCTGATAAGCCCAGAAATTGTCCACTCCTATAAAATATAAGGGCTAGAAGAAGTTTTAAGTTTAAGTGCTGAAGAAAAAGTTTTTATCATCCATAGAAACCGTACTCCCAGCCTACTACATAGAAATAGGCATAGAACATCTGGGAAGAACAAGGTAATACCAAACAGTTCTCACTGTTTTTCCCAACGAAAAAAACTAG